>LJIJ01004830.1:0-13488 GCA_001718145.1 Orchesella cincta
CATAACCACACTTCGGTAAAAGAGCGTTCAAGCGGGGACGAAAGAATGTCTTCCAGGATAAAATAGGCAAAGTCGTGGTTCCAACTGATGCCTAAAATGAGAATCACAAAGGTGCCAAATCCAACTCCAATGTTTAGAAGACAGAGGAATGAACCAACACCGTCTTTAGTTTTTGAACTTTTTGGTTTGATTCCCTGTAACAAAAAATTCGTTATTAACGAATAAAGTGTTAATAAAGTAACCTTTGCATATTTGTATGGAGAGCATTTAATATTGCATTTAATTTTTTTGATAAAGCATGCTTACACTCTTTAGCATCCTGCAACAGTTGAAGTCCTTGGTTAAATGCCGAAAGCAACAGATCAAATTCAAACCAACCTATTCCAAGCAAGGAACACCAAGCAAAGACTATCATTATATCAATGGAAATAAGAATCGCGTTGACCTCAGTAAAATCTTTATGTGGACAAACAAAGCCGTACCACACAAGGGTCATAACAAGCATAATCCCTGCTACAAAGAGGGCCACAACTGTTCCTCCCCAAATGACTAATTTCCATTTTTGCCCCTTTACAATGATTTTTGAGTAGCAAGAGTCCCAATGGAATGGAAACGAGAACATGTACGAATAAACGAGCTCATGTAATCGAAACGCCAGTATTTGTAGGTGGGACAACATTGCCGCCTGTTCTTATAGATTATTTACGTTTGGAGAAATTGAAAATATGCTCACGTTTGGGAAGGTTCTAGACACAAACTGGTGTCGGTTGTTTCCTGAAGTGTGTAAAATACAGATACAACGTTTTTTTACTTTTTCACAAATTGTTAATCCATTTCCTCGGAGCAGATAGCCAACTGGTAGTTTGAACTGAGGAAATGATTTAAAGGAAGATTGCAGTTTAAATTGGTTCGGTTAACAAGATTCTCATTTCCTATTTTATGCTTCCTGGTATGCAATCAAAACAAATGTTGTTCATCTATGATATGATTCTACTTGGTTAAGCGTCGTCGACTGAGTTCGTGTCATGCACAAGTGATAACGAGAAATGTAAACAAGAATACATGGATTACAAAATTATTTTAATAGTACATTTGTCATACATACTATTTCGCAAATCTGGTTTGGAAATTCGTAGAGCCATGCAATACAGAATGTCCGTTAACTGAATTGGCTTTGTAGTAATACTTTGTTTCATTGTTTGAAACGAGATAAACACAGGTTGGTATAGTAAATTTGTCTGTAATGGTTTTTAAACAGTTTCCCTTCTTTGAATAGAAAATCTCGATAAGAAAACCAATTTGTCTTCATACTTTGACACGAACATTGTTTTTAAAATATGCACCATGTAACCTGACAGCAAATCTTTTTAAATTTTCCATCTCGTGTCATTTTTTGGCCTTTGCTCGGGTGTGTATTTCAGCCCATTTCTCATTTTTTGGACGACTGTTGCAACCCTATCCATAGTTTAAAAAGTGGGGAAGAACTGCCAGCGCTTTTATGGTGTGGCTGCAAAACAGATGCGATGATTGTAAAAATGTAGTTAGGAAATATCAGAAATCTAGTGGTCACAATTACTTAAAAGTAAAAATAAGGTACAACAAATCTACGTTAAGAAAGCGATTTCGATAGCACCAATCAAAATACCAGATGGTTTATTTTATATAATCGGCGTGCAATTTACCATAGATTACTTTACATTTATTCTGTTTCGCACCATAGATATTATTTTTTAGGTAATTTCTGATACAGCAAAAATTAAAACATATACAGGTAATTAGATTGATGAAGTATTTTTAAATTTAACAGTTTTACGCACATGTAATCTTAAAGTTAAAATATTTGAGTGCTACATGCATGCTTGCTATGTCGAGCGTGAGTTGTTACTCTTGAAATGCAGTAGAGTGAGATTAATGTGTTTGCAACTTTTATTGTTTTAAATTGAAGGCTAGAAAGTTCATGGCAAAACGTAAGGAAGAAGTAGTTATTAATGAATGAAGATATGTTTTCGCAAAATGCGAATGTGTTAGAAATTGATGTTTGAAAATAAAGGTTAATATTTGCAAATAACGATTTTAATCCCTCAGCCGAATAGACTATTTTTTTAACTTGCAAACCTAGAACGAAGAAAGACTTCGTAGTTGAACATTTGCATGAACGTAATTAGTTTGAAATCGCTAATGGATTAAACACATTACTGCGCACATCAAATGTCCATGTCGCGAATGGAATCGGTTCTTACCTATTCAACAGCTTCACGCTTAGCGGACGGTGGCAAAAAGAAGCCAAGAAACCATGTTTGCAGGATATATGATAGCTAATCCATTGTGAAAAGTTTTGTAAGAGTACAAACACATATTTTTGGCCCTGAAACGTGGATGCGGGGACAAAATTGAACGCCTACTCCTCGAGGGTACATTTTTTGAAATTTCTGAGAGTACCATCGTCTCCCTCACAATCTTCCGGTTTAGTAAAACAGTTTTTGAGCGAAAATGAATCCAAAAAATTCAATAGCCAAATATGCAGGTGTCAGAAAATTTTTCATTTGGTGACAATGAGCGTGGATGAAGGAAATCATACCACACAAGACAAAACGCTTGTGTTAAACCGTAACCAAAAATAATTCCTAGAGTAAGTCCAAAGTCCATGCACCATTTCCATTCGTCTGCTTTTAATACAATTTTCGACTTGCTGGGATCAAACCCGAATGGTAGTGGAAACAAGTAGAAGTATAAATTTTCATGTAATTTAAGCGCAAATGCTTGCGAGCGTGACAACATTTTTGTTATGAATTGTAAGCAGGACTGGAAATAGAAAACTCGTCGATGTGGCTGGAGAAAGGGTAAACTGAACTTGAAGCTTGATTATAGTTGTTTCTTTTCCATGGGATATACCAATGGCTATCCCTTCTGCAAAATAATTTAATGGGCTTGTTTGGGAAGTAAAAATGTTACCATATGCTACTTTTAGAAGCTCCGTTAAATATTTTTTTCGTTTTGTTGAAAACATGTTTTCGAAGCTTAACCATTCCTGGTTCACAAACCCCGAGAATGTGGTTTGGTGTTATATACACTTATAAGTACTTCCGTGAATTACCGAACGTAAGCAAACATTGATGCAGAAACTGCAAGATTAATTTATTAATTCATTCATGTTTCTTTATGTATTCATTTGTATAACAGGTTTAAAAAGTAATTTGCTTAAACCGCTTGCTATTTACAGACCATTTTAATTATTTAATGACGCTGTAATATGCACAATCCATAACTTGAAGTGAAGTAAAATGGCCAAAGCGTATATAATTGTTACATTATTAATAATTTTAAAAAACAGTTTCAAATAGGATTTCATTATACTTACTTCATATTTGTTATTCACTAAATAACCTAATAAGTATCAAAGGTAAATGAAGCATCTTTGGGCGGAGCTTTTACTTTGTTGACCTAAACATACAAATCTGAGCTAATTATTGAGTTATCCGCAATTTTGCAGTATTTTATGAATGCTATTGGTAGCAATTGCTTTCCAAAAGTAAACGTTAAGCTAATAGTAGAAATCCCAAAAATGTTTTACTAATTTTTAATCACAACACCCACTACTGCTACGTTCTACATCAGAAACTGTAACTACGTTCACCATGAACATAACAATAAACTGATTCAAGGTATGAACATTAAACAGTTGGTAAAATTAAACTTTGTTAATGGAAAAGCTTTTCCGACAACCTGTTGTATCCTTGCGGCAAACGTTGGTAACTTATTTTGTCTTCGAATTAAAATAACTAATACCAGTAAAGACGATAAAGGCAAAGAAGCGATGAGGTTGTTTTAATTGTTAAGTATTTTTTCATAACGAATCTTTTGCATTAAAGCCTTAATTTCCACTTTCGTGTAATTATATTCCATTGCTGCTTGTCTATGATTCTGGTAAAATATATTATGCCAGAACTTGCTTTGAAGCTTAGTAATATAAAAAAAATGGCTTGACTTTCAAATCAGGCTACTCCGTAACTGTTCAGTACAATGTTCTGATTTGTTATTACCCTGAAATAATTCAAAGTGATATAATGACAAATTACAAAGTCGCTTAGAAAAAGCTTTTTCCAACCGCTGAAATTTAATGTTAATCCATTAAAATATTCCGATCAAAGCCACATCCACGGTTCTTAACAAAATTAATGTAAAGTATTCGACTACAAATTCAACTCCAACTGTATAAAATGAGCCATAAGGTACAGTTATCGGAATGATAGACTTTGCCTTCCTAAAATCAACTGCTCTTACTTTACCCCTTTTTAAATGGAAATCACCTCGGGTACTTTCTTGATATTTCTCCACAACATTCTTACATTTGTCGCATGCTTTTCCAGCATCTGGCAACATTATCACTTGTCCAGCCAATAATATTGAACCCAATACCGTAGCACCATACCAGACGACATCAAGAACCGTTCCTCCGCCCTTGAGACAAATGCTAAGAGATGCAACGGTCACCCAAAACATTATGAACAGCCCTGAATATATCGAAGAAAAGAGAAGCTTACTCATCAATTTCAAAACCAGTATGCCCTCAGTTTCAAAGCGGTAGAAATCCGCAAATTTAAAATCATGGCCTAATAAATAATCTGTGACTTTCACAAAGTGGTCGAGAGTAACTACAAAAATGGTAAAGAAAAACGAAAAGTTCCTTGCCGTTTCCAGTCCTGTGATAAGCAATATTGCACCTCGAATTCCCAAACCTATCAAGATTTCGTTCCTAGAACGATTTGTAGGCTCTGTGAGTATATCCTCGAAAATGAAATAAGTCCCATCATAATTCCAACCTAGAGCCACCAAAAGCACTACAAACGGTGCAGTCGCTGTCATAACTACCGTTAGGCAGAGAAAGCTACCGTATTTGTCTTTGACTACCATTTGCCCTTGGTTGTTATTTGAATTGGTGATATCTGTAAACAACATATTTAAAACGATGACGAAGTGTCACAATAGTTTGAATTTTTAAAAAATTCTTACGCTGTTCAATATTGTCTGTCAATTGAATCCACTGGTTAAACCCGGATTTGAGACCAACGAAATCACTCAGTCCAATAACGAGTAGTGTCCATCCTATAAAGATCACACCAGTTGCAAGGAACAATAATAGACCGTTGAGAAGCTCGAAATCCGCTCGCGGACGAACGAAACCATACCACACCAGACAAAACCCTTGGGTTATACCACATACAAGAATTATTCCCAAATTTAGTCCCCATGTGACCCATTTCCATTTTTCGTTTTTTAATACAACTTTTGACTCAATGTAGTCAACTTTGAATGGTAAAGGAAACATGTAAAAGTATAAAAGCTCCTGCAATTGAAAAGCAAAGACATGTGAGCTGGACAACATTTTTGGCTTGAGTTGGGGCAGGACTAAGTTTGATAACTGCAGGTTTGTTGAACAGAAAGAATAAACTCAGTCTAAAAGCTGTGCTTTTATTTTATTATATCATCGTCTGTAACCTTGAAATACGGGCTACGAAATGCCTGTTATGGGTTATTAGTAAAAACACAGTTTGTATGAAACATTATAGCTGGCGCCGTTTTTTGTACCAATTTGTACAGCGACAGACGCGGAAATTGTAATTTTAGTGATTTAGAAAAGTCTGCTTTCCAGCTGATTACCTTTAATTTAAGGAAAAGGGTTAAATATAGCCAGAATTGTTGTAAGTAATGCACTTTTCCTTAAAGTTTAGAATATGTGTTCCTTATGATACAGGAAAATAACATGTTATAAACAGGAAATATTCTATAACTTCGAGAATGTAAGCTTGTTTTCAAACCAATTTCACAAATAACATACTTTCAAGTTGCACTGCTCTGCTTGCTCATTTTTATCTAACGACTTGTTTTGTCGTTTTTTTGTTTGTAATTCATAACGTGGATGCCGGAAATGGAAGATCGAAGCATTATTAGTTGCATACTAATACTATTACTAAACTATTACTAATACTAAAGCTGGGTTTTAGTAATTACTTTTACTATTACTAAAACGTTTCAAATTTTCTTACTTTTACTATTACTATTACTAAAAGTTTCTAAAAATCGTTACTTTTACTATTACTAAAATAAAAACTAGTAAGAATACTAGTAAGTGTTTTAGTAATTCTTGTACTTTCTCGCGGGGACTGCTGCTACTCATGCACTTTGCTTGTGCAATGAATACTCGCTTTATGCATATAAATATTATGAACATACTGTAGGGATGAATTCAACTCGTTTCTCCTGAAGCAGTAGGCCTACGTGCATATTATAATGTTTCCGATATGCATATCTTTTTATGTATACCTTTCGGACTGATAGTCAAATTCTATTTAGAGTCGTATTATACGACTCGTATAGTAGCAGCGCTGATATCGCAAACTGGTGAAGGTTTGCAAATTGATATCCTTTCGGATCAAACTGTTTAAGATATTTACTCAAAAATCAATAAAAATCTTCACTATTTTGATTGCCAAACTTTCCAAGCAAAAATGTAAAAAAAATCAGGTGCTCAAACAAATTATTAGCGGATAGGATCGAACGATATTCCTTGCTTCAAAACGTAATGTACCATGTTCTTTTTTTAAAAAAAATTTGCATTATCTAATTTATCAGCTTATACATTGATTTTTTCAAATTACTAAAACCATTACTAGTAATTACTTTTACTAAAAGTATTTGGCGTTACTTTTACTATTACTAATACTAAAATTATTTCCAAAATTCTTACTAAACTAATACTATTACTAAAATGAAATCAGTAAGGCTTACTAATACTAAAAGTTTTAGTAATACCAAAACTTACTAGTATGCAACACTAAGCATTATCAATATTTTGGCATTATTCAAACTATCATAATATTGGACTGTTAAACATTAAAATAATGGAATCTTTAGGTAAAAACTGTTTTGATGAGTCGGTTATTAGTCAACGTTTGGAAATTTATTGCAGTTCTTGTTACTGTAAATATCATTTATATTTATCACACCGGATCCAGCATATGACTTTAAACTCAACCGAGACTTCATTTTATTTCAACTTTCAACTTATTTTGAAGACTCTGATCTGATTTATTTAAAATTATTTAGATTGTTCATGTATCTCTTGTCTGTAAAAAACCTTTTCATATACTATATCTTACCAATATCCAGTAATGACATAAACTGTTGAGAAACAATTATATTACAAACAAATGACCGCTGAATACACATAATGGCATTACTATTCTTTGCCCATTAGTTATTTCCTAGCTTTTTAAATTCGGCATTCAATTTCCTCTTCTGGTTCAATAGTCAATGTAGCATGCAGCAGTTTAGGCCGAATTACAATTTCACATCAATCAGCATGAAACACATACATTTGTAAAAAGGAGAATCAAAACCAGGAAATGGAGTGTATTCTTCCGTACATGATTATGGCTTTATCAAACATAAATTACCTACACGTAAATACTTTTAACCTTAAGCATCGTTTGGCTGTTCAGTTTGTTATTTCGGTTTCTACATTTGATATGTACTCTATTTGGGAAATACAAACATGCTGCAGGACACTTCTTGCTTTAGTCGTAACATTAATGTACTCTATTTGGAAAAAAAACATGCTGTAACAAAACCTAAGCCTTTTTGGAAACAAGGAACAGGAAGGACACATCCAACTATGTTTCATATGTTCGTTAGCAAAAGTATTAATAATTTTTTTCTATTTCATGTTACATCTGAAAACATGTTTTAACTTTCAAAAAATCTGCTGTGAGTTTACTTCCTAAAACATTAAATCTTTCAAAGGATATTGCCAATTAGAAGATCAAATGATATAAATGCATGAGCTGCTTTCTGAAATATTTTGTTCCTTCTCTAGCAATCAGTTATCCCGATTTCGTCCTTCTTACAACTCACAAAATGTAATCATGTTCACTTGTACTGGCGTTTTAATTACAAGAACACATCTACTTCTAAATGTCTCTTTTGTTTCAAAATGGATTACGAATTTTCAAAGTTTGTTTTATAAACAGAACGATGGAAATGGTTTATGTGGGGAACAAATATGAGTATAATTGTTGTGTATGGTATAACACAAAATTTCTCTCTCCTTTGCTATGGTTTTTTTTTCCACGCTCGGATTTTGAGCTGGCCAATGTTTTGCTGTTGTTCCTTGCAACTGCTGTTCCTTTTGTGGGATGCGTGCTGTTCGTAATTGCAATAAATGACATTGTTGCATTGATGTCCGGCTTTAATCAGTGGATTCAGTTAACAGAAAATATTGAAACACGTATGAAAATAGAATTAGCAAAATTTAATAGCACGTCAATTATAAATTCAATCAATATTCGACATTATTCTTTGCAGACGTCAGAAACTCCAACAGAAGGATTGTTACAGGTAATCTTTGTGAAAAATGGTGGCTATCTCTGTCTTACGGTCTGCATTGCTTTTGCACTTTTCATTTTTGTTGCCATTGTTTTAAGCTGGAATTATGACGGAACATATTTGATTATTCTTACGAACCTATTTATCGCTCTAGAGGTGAGATTAAGGTTGGGGATACGGGGTACTTCATTACTCATTGCGGGAATGGAAGCTGCAAGAAGCTTCTCGTTATTGCTGTACCACATTTGTCCCATTGCTCTTGACACTTTGTGACACATGACGAATTGAGAAATAGTTGTGAAAAATACAAATGAAAACCACAAAAAGGTGATGATTTCAATTAACAGTGGAAATTGCAAGAACAAGGGGAATGCAAGGTCGATTTATTATAGGAAAGCAATGTCAATTATTCCAATTTGAGACCTTACGGCTCATTTTATGTATTAGGAAATTTGGTATGAATATTTTACGCTGAATTTTGAAAGTAAAATATTGGAATGAAATATGGAATAAAGTTGCTATTAATATTCTACAGTAAAAGTATATAGTTTTGTCCCATACGAATATCTTTCTGCATTTTATAATTAAATATACAAAACGAATTACAGCGAAATTTCATTTTTAAAAGATTGACTTGAAGATCAATATCCATGGTAGGTTTAATGTCCGATTTTGAAGTTAAATATAACATTTAAAAATTTGTTATTCAGTAGGGTAACGTAAATCTTTTTGTCAATAAATGTATCTCAGTGATTTCAAACCATTTAGACCATTTTTTAATTCCATCTCTCGAAATGAAAGGATGTTTGGTTTTAGCCCACTAATTAAATTACGACACTTTTTAAATGAATTCGTTTACAAGTGCTGCAATGTCGTTTTAACTCGAATCAACACATATCGCAAATTGTTTTAATTTTAGCAGGAATAATAACATTTTGACTGATTTTGAATGAATCCTGTAAGCGCTAGAATGTAGCAGAAATGGTGGCAAGAGAAACGAGAAAATACAGAAATTTGAAGGCAAGATAATACTAACGGAGATCTGATAAATAAAAAACAGGAATCAGTACGAAAGAGTAGTGTAATAGTTATACGAACCATAAAAAGTTAGTGCTTCACTAAAAGTGAACAACAGCTCATAAACAGTTGCAAGCGTTCACAAGAAAAGACACCTGGCATGAAAGAGTAAGTGCTTGAGACGTAACAATCACGAATCTGAGTGAATTAGGCTTCAGAACAGAAAAACATTTAATGCACATGTGCATGTGAACACAGCAAGTAGTTTGTGTATAGTGGATGTGTAGAACAATAGAGACAAGTGAACTCTTGTAAATTAAATACCTAAGACACCCGTTCATTGAAGTGGTTATTGTCTTGTAAAAAAATGTAAAAATGGTAAAGCCTAAGTTAGACGTAGCCTAAATCGTCAAACTTGATGTGACAAATTACAAGTAGTGAAAACTGCAAATGCGCTGATTTAAAAGGCGACAGAAACTTTGGAAAATCGTAAAGGCGATGATCTAAAAATACGAGACAACACAGATGGAGCATATGATAAATGGAGCTAAAGGACACCAAAGTCTAGACAATAATAGTATCGTCACTTGTTAGGGCGCAAACAAATCACAGTTATAGCTGTAAGACATCTGAAGAGAAGTTGACGGAAGGTGAAAAACATCAGTGCAGATCATAGTAGCTTGAACAAGAGGTAATGATTGCGGTTGTGAACGCTCGCTGGTCCGTGTTAATACTTGTTGAGTGAGCACCCGCGTAAGATTTACTGAGGCATCGTGACATGTAATGATAATGAGGTTAGTCGCTAAGGCTGGCAACGCTTACCGTGTTTTGGTTGAATAAGAGTAAAACAGTGGAGTTGCCTTTCTTTGTATGAAACTTCACTGTGGTACTGATCATAACGGTTCTTGAAAAACTCTTGGGTTAGGGGTCAATATTTCAGAGTTTTAGCACTTAGAGTTGCAACTGCTCGTATGTGTAAGAATGTTTGACAATGAAGTACAAACACCAAATAAGATTGATAAAGGATGGGTATGTATGGTAAAAACTGCATGTAAGTGTGAAGTAGTAAAATGAAACGGAGTCGATTGGAAACAGTTTGCGGAGCCAGAGCGTGAGAGAGAAGAAGAGCATGTCTCTTATTTTCATTGTTATTTTATACATAAATCAACGTTTTCTCAAAATGCTTATGAAATTTAACTAAACAAATCTCACTTACCGGCGGCCACTGAACTTGTTGGAATGTAATTTTGATCAAATATTGTATCACATTCTTGTAATTAATTTGCATCATCCTACTTACAAACAAACGCAGCAATTCTCATGTCGTTCACCCACATGGTTAACGACATGAACTGGACTTAAAATGTGGCCATTGTAATTCCTAGCCAAACGAATCTAAAACGTAACACCTCCGTCAACGAGTCTTGAACGCACTCGTTCCAGTAAGAATTAAACAATGGTAACACAATTACAACTACAATACGAAATGTACACTGGAAGCAAATTACGATAACTAAGAGCCTAACTGAAACTGCACAATAATAATTAAATAACGAAAAGAAATTGTAACTAGAATTTTTATTCGATCCATTCAATAAATAATGTCATGTTCAAACTAGTCAAGTCAATGAAATGATTAAATTTCAAAAATGTTCAGTCCTTATCTCGCACTTTTGGTGCAGTAGATGTAGGCAGTTTTTTAGTTTTAAACATAAGCACTAGTAGCTCATCAAAAGCGGCTATCGCTTCGGTAATTTGTACTTAGTAGATGTATATTTAAACAATGTTTCAACAATAATTTATTCATCTCAGGTTTAGGACTGATAAAAGCATTTGCTTTATGTTTATTTTTTCTTTTTCTTACTAATTTCTTAGTAATTTTGGCATAACATAAAAGTTACACATACTAGCTCAGTTTTATCAAAATTACTACACTGCAATCGTCTAAAGAACCAGCAAGATGAATAACCAGCAAAAAGAAGGCATAGTTATAATCAACTCTTCGCTTCAAAAGCATTAAAAGCTTTAGCAACTTATTGTGATGCTGGGGATAACAGACGTTTTCATCCCTGTTTTTACGCAATTGCCATTTCACAATTCCCACTACCCAAAGTAAGTTGTAGTACACATTCCAGATAGCACTTAAAAGCCACACTTCGTGATTGGAGAAATAATTGCAGCACATTTCCAAGGAATATACATTCATGCAGAAGATGGTCATGGTTGGAGATGAGACGGATTGATATCTTTACAGACGAAGAAAATTTAGAAATGATTGAACTGTTAAAGATAAACATGCCAGAATATACTATACTGCCGTTTCTGGGCTATTAATAGCGACGAATAAAATTCATAGATGTAAGTCTAGCGTTATCATTTTTTGGATTTAATTTGTTTATTTATTCCTCAGTATTCAATTCATGTAATGAAAATTATCAGTAAGCAAATAAAATCAATATTAGTATAAAAAGGTTTGTTGTGAAATTATTTTCAAATTGCATTTCTACAACATGTACTGTCCGTTTCTGAAAATGCCGTTTGCACGCTTTCGGATCTTTTTGCGTAGGGTTGTTGATAGTCATATAAACCCAATAATGACCCATCTTTTCCATGGTAGGAGTAAGCATTGGTTGGATTCTCCGTTGAAGTTAGTGGTTGTTGTAGGCTTTAATGTTGTAGTAGTGAATAATAGAGGCGTTGTTGGTTGTGGGTGGTGGAGATTCTGGTGAGAATGGAGGGTCCGTAGCTCGAATTGTGGTGATTGATGCAGTCTTCACCGTCGTGGCGCAAGCTTTTGAGCTAGGAGGGTCCGTTACTCGAATTGTGGTAGTTGGATTGGAGTGTTAGTTGCGGTGGTGGCTAGCCATTTAGATTGTTGGTAGAGGTCCGTTGTGTTTGTCCGAGGCTTTTCGTTTGTCCGAGGCTCTCAGCCTTCTCTTCAAACACAGCACTTGATAACAAAATCGCAATAACGGAAACCGCTTTCGTGAAAACAACCGCATTGGAAACGGATATGGCAAAATAATAGCAACTTTAACGGCAACCATAATGGCAACAGCGATAATAATAGCAGTAATGGAAAGAAGCCCTTTGGAAAACAGGAGGTAGCGGAGATGAAGGTAAAAACCACATGCAAAAACTGCATCGAGATTGATGAAAACAATGTTCTACACCCATGCAAAACAACGGAAATATTTATATCGACTCATCGGCCCACCACGCTGCAGCAACATAATAAATGCAACAACAGCAACACCAGCGAGCAAACGAGTACCAACTCGGAATCAACAGCAACAGCATTCATTGTTTCACGGCAACGAAACAACCATTCATTCAGACAGTGCATCCCAGCGCAGTAGCCCCAGGGCGAGATGAACTGTTTTATAATCTTCATGGAATGGCAAATATATGGCAATTCTTATATGGCAAATATTTTCACTTTTCTAATCGCTTCTTGTATATACGAAATGAGAGAGTACAGGTGCGTTTGCAAAATAACGTTTTAAGAACCAACATCTCGTGTTGGTGCCTGTTGCTATCATTAAGGCAACCATAAATATGTATATCTAAAGAGAGAGAGAGAACAGACTCTAAATACTTGAATGATATATATTGCACCATTTAAAAGTTTAATGTCGTTAAAATTCATTCATCGGGTATTTGAGAAATACAAGAGGGCCTTTCAAGGTATATATCTTGCACGCGGAAACATCTGGATCAGTTCCGCACACTGTTTTTAAGGAAAATAATATGTTAATAATATACAGAGCACTAGATAATTATAAATAGAATATAAATTGTATTGTGAAATCTGAAAATTTTAGTAACTGGACACAAAATATAAACGATACAAAAAAACACCTTGACTAAAGTCTTCAACAGTATATAGAAACTAATTTTCTTGCAATAGCCAAAACAATTGGTACTGGTATAACATTGAAATTCATTTGACCGCATTTACAGTAGGAAACCACCAGTTTTGTACATCATACATTTTGTGCATGTATTGCAAATAAATTATAACATGCAAATAATATAACACGCAAGGACCTTCGGAAGCTTTATTGTATTGAGAGCATCGTGTCGGGA
>LJIJ01004831.1:0-13487 GCA_001718145.1 Orchesella cincta
CTACTCACTTTCGAGCTGTTTTTTCTTACAAAACTAGCTAGTAATCCGGATGAAATAGAAAAGGCAATTGATGCCATTAAATGCTTTGTCAATAAAGCTCCCAAGGACCATGCTAGTGTGGCCGCAGCTTACTATTCAATAGCGACGCTTAGTATCTCTACCTATACGCAAGGAAATGAAAATAGCCCAGCAGACAAGTTGAGAATTGAAACCTACTACAATCTTGGGAGGGAAGCGGAGAAGAAGTTGATACCACATTGGTATCCTCAAGACAGCTCTGCGTCTAAAACTGCAGTGGAATCTTTTCTTGGGGTTGAGAAAGCTGAGACCAAGACCAACGTTCGTGTCAAAATTCTACTGAAGGCATTATTGCAAACCCAGTCCAACCATTGCAACTCAACCACAAGTGGCGGATATCCTCCAACAAAAGTTGTATTTGGACTGTCCATCCGAAAGGGTTTGATGTTGAGACATCGTGAGTTGATTCAATTGAAATTGCCTATAGAAACAATGATATCTTTACCTGGGGAGAAAGTTCCTGAACCAAAGATGATTCAGGCTGCCCCAAAAGGACTGTCCCAACTAAAGCCGTTAACGCTCGCCAAAATGAGCCCAGTGAAAGAAGGTATTTATGAGAATTGTTCCATTGACTTGATCATTGTGGATGAGCCAAACTTCAAACAGAGGGTGGGTGCAGCTGGTGGCTGAGGATCGAAATGGGGATGCAGTTCTTGTTTTCATTCACAGCGTGAAGAGAACACTGGATAACTTTAAAAGATTAAAGTTTGGATGCAGAATCTCGATCTTGAATCCGTATATGCAAGTCAGGAAATCAGACGAAATTGGGATTCGAGTTGATGACGAATATTGCCTTGTTTACATGGAAGGGGTGCAAAATATGTGTCGGTTCTGTGGCTATGAAAATGCTAAGCTTAACTGTGGAAAGTGTAAGAAAGCCATGTATTGCTCTAAAACGTGTCAGGTGTACGACTGTAAGATGATGCAGCACAAACTCATTTGTTCTCACATTAAAAACAGTGCAATTTAAATATGGGTGTTTGTAATAATTAATGTCTTTTCATATTTTTTATAATTAAAAGTATTATTTAAATGCAGGAATCCTTTATATTCATATTTTGTCAGTTTTATGTAATCAATTTTAATTTAGTTCAATTTATATTATATTTCTTTCCAGTTGCTTGTACTTGCATGAACAAAGTTAATGTGTATTAAAAGTCAAGTAAATAAATCAAGTTTTTAAGCTAATCATAACTTACTTGTGTTCATTTTCTTGTAATGAAAATATGTTTTTAAAGTTGCGAATTCGTTTAGTGTGATAAACTATCATTTGAATACCATAACATGTGACCTATCTAAAAAGTTTGTTGGTGTGCTCAAGAAACATCAAAAATAAAAGTGTATTGGCTGCATATCAGTATTAATTTAATAAAATATTGCTTTTCTGAATAATAATATTTAATTATTACCTCCGAACCTTTCTCTAATGAAACCCCATTTAGAAAATCTCGAGAAACTCCTTCTCTTTTACGTTGCGACCATAGGAATAGTGCGCAAGTTTATCACTTTATCATCTATGTTCTTGAGAAACATAGCAGGTTCCTTGTGACCCATGCCACCTTTCTGTATATTCAACAAGGTAGTGCAAAAAACCAACTCGTTCTGGACTTGCCTCTCTGCAGGGGAGATTTTCAGAGAGTGACGACAAACTTCAACTGCGTTTTCAAAGTCACGTTTCAATCGGTGAACTTGAGCCTTTACTAGAAGGGCTTTCCAAGGCTTGGAGTTGACTTCCAGAGCTCGCTCGGCATCCAGTAGGGCTTCATTCCACGATTCATCTAGTAGATCAGAATTCAAACTTTTCTGCCTTTTAACTGCGCATACTTGATATAGCATTCGGCTCTTTTTTTCGCACGCCTTTGTCTGATGAATTGAACAGCAAGCTGGGCATTTTAATTGCCTTAATAAATAGCAGCGCGTGCTCAAACCTGCAATTTTATCACCGAAAAAGACATATAATCAGTGGAAATCAATTTCCTAAAAAGTGACACGTTCTCCTAAAGTTGAATTCGCCAAAAAAGAGTGGACAAAACGTTTTATTGGTGACACATTAAATGCATGCGATGTATAGTGTGACTAAACTAAACATTCAATTTAATTCATACCTGTGAATTGAATTAAAAGGAACCCAAAAATAAAAAAACTTGAATTGAATTAAAAGGAATTAGTTCAATGCAAGATTTGAATAGAATTGGAATTAAAAATGACTCTTTTGAATTGAATTGAATCGAGCTCTACTTTGGTCTCAAGGGCCACATATTCACCCCACACTATCATTTAACCCAAATGATCTTTTCATTAATAAGTGGAATCGTGAGGACTGGGACCAAAGGCGTTGCAGAATTGTACAGATTTCTTTTAAAGAAGTATGATAATGCATCGTATTCTCTTCAATTGATTCATTGCTCATCCCGAGCTGTCCATTAGCATGACACTCCACTCTTTGTTACATCTGACTCTCAACTCTAACTTTCATGATTAGAAAAGATCTTGAGGCTACTGAATTCAGTTAAATTTCTTTTGTAATTATTGTGTTCAGATCTGACTTCATAGGAGTCGTTTAAGGATCCGAGGATATAATCTCAACATTAAACAAATCCGGCGATCTGACACTACGTCCTAATCCCTTATCTTTGGCCAGTAAAGTTGATGTCACCTAAAGCAAACGCGAACCAACAGAAATTCTAACCTTCTTTCTCTCTACCTGAGCAAACGGACACCAAATAAAATCATAATTGGTATGTTAAAATGTACGTTTGAAGTCATAACATCAAGAAAAAACTTTCAAAATATCAAAAAATTTATTCTATTATTAAAAATTATTAAATTTATTCTTCAATTTGTTTGGTAACGGGAAAATTGTCCCAGGTTTTCATAGACGAAACAAACCCTTTGCACAATTTTAAAATGTTAAATGATATTCCTTCTCATAGTGATTAGAGAAACTTCATTAACTCGTTGTATTCCCAGCTACACCACAGCTTTTGCATATAAAATGCGTCGTCTCCTTTGTCTCCTTTTTAGGATACGTTCATTAGCTTTATCTCGAAATGCCCCAGCATCAATATTAAGAAAGCGCGCGCTCAAACTGCTAAAATTAGCATAGGGCTTTGGTTCACTTTGCTCTTGTTGATCTTGTTCATTACGTTTTACTTCAGCCTTGAGCAAATCACTCAACCTGAGATCTCACATTTTTTTGGGAAAATAAATCAGTTTCCGGCAATTTAACTTGGTGAGTGTGCAAGGTTTCACCTGATTGAAAGTAAGGGAGTGCAAGATAGTTAGTGAAGGTGAGTGTCTTTTTTATTGCTGCATTAAAATCAGCTGGTTTTGAACTTTTGGTTATGGTATTTCAATTTTTCTTATGTGCAGATGGAGTTTAATCATGGAGGAAGTACGAGAGGGTCCAAAAGACCGAGGGATTCTGAAGAAGGGAGGAGATTAGGTGATCATCATCCAGCAACAAAGCAATCCAAGGCTTCCGGCAAATACATGAGTCCTCAACAAGCCCTTAATCAACACGGATCAAAGTTGACGCTGTTTGAGAGAGCTGAAATCGTCACCTTCCCTCAAATCTATTACCTGGGCTTGGAAGCCAACAAAAATTGGGCAAATTGTGAGCACCACCACCTCCGGTCCTAATGACGGTTACGATGACTCAGAAAAGTTCTACATTAACCGGATGCATGACCACATCAGCTACCGCTACGAACTGCTGGAATCCCTTGGAAAAGGGGACACCTCCCAAAGTTTTCAAGGCCTTGGACCACAAAACCGGTGCTCACGTCGCTCTAAAAATCATCCGGAATGAGGATCACCTCCAAATCGACGCTGAGAAAGAAGGTCTCCATCCTCACCCAGCTGAAGAATAATGTTAATGTCGTTGAGATCCTGGACTCGTTCCAATTTCGGAACCATAGCTGTATCGTTTTCGAACTTTTGGCTCGGAACCTATCCGCCTCAAGTTTGAAACTTGCTACAAAGGATTTACACCCCGCAAGTCAAGAAGTTTATCATTCCGTTCTTCAGTGTCTCCAAGCTCTCTCTCAGAAACAAATCGTGCATGGGGATCTCAACCTCGAGAATATCCTTCTAAAACAGGAGTACAGAGACGAGATCAAGGTGATTGACTTTGGTTCCAGCCGGTTTTTGAATGAGAAGGGTTCCACTTCTCCCATTCTTCAGGGCTGTGCTACCGAGCACCTGAGCTCATCTTGGGAATCGAGTAGGGACGCCTGTTGACATGTGGGCGGTTGGCTGCGTTGTTGTGGAGCTATTCACTGGACAAAAACTCTTCCCGGTGAGGAT
Source organism: Orchesella cincta (assembly GCA_001718145.1). NCBI lineage: Eukaryota > Metazoa > Arthropoda > Collembola > Entomobryomorpha > Orchesellidae > Orchesella > Orchesella cincta. The sequence goes on from LJIJ01004831.1 coordinate 4,387, forward strand.
GAGCAGGATCAAATGGCATGTATTTTGGAGTTGCTCGAAAACCTCCGAAGGTTATTTACAGAAGGCGACACGAGCTCAGGAGTTCTTAGTGATAGAATAACATCATTCCGGCGTATTGTGAGGAGAAAACGAAAAAATGGGAAGAAGATTTTGGTGTCGAAGAGGAAGGAAAGTGGGAAGATAAGAGGACCTCCGGGAACCAGGGATTTGAACTTGTGCTGGGAATGGAAGCGCTGTCAAGCCAACGTTTTTTTGGATTTCGTGAAAAGGTGCTTGCAGTGGGTGCCGGAAGCGAGGTTGAAACCTTCTCAGGCTCTAGCCATCCTTGGATCAAGAAGATGAGATCAAAATCTCTGACGAAGAATGGAAACGAAGGTGGAGGAGGTGGAGTGGGCTCCCGGGAAATGTTGCGGCTTAGAACCAAACGAATTTGTTGGATAAATAACTAAATAATCATTTTTGTTTGTTGTTTAATTTATTGTGACATTTTTGACTGAACAAGTTTAGCATGTATAATATAGTCAGAAAAAACTTTGTTTATCAATATAATCTTTATTATAATTCCATCAAAAATGTCACAATAATTAAACAAACAAAAAAAATGATTATTTAGTTATTTATCCAACCAAATTCGTTTGGTTCTAAGCCGCAACATTTCCCCGGGAGCCACTCCACCTCCTCTCACCTTCGTTTCCATTCTTCGTCTGAGATTTTGATCTCATCTTCTTGATCCAAGGATGGACTAGAGCCTGAGAAGGTTTCAACCTCGCTTCCGGCACCCACTCCAAGCACCTTTTCACGAATCCAAAAACGTTGGCTTGACAGCGCGATCCATTCCCAGCACAAGTTCTAAATCCCTCGTTCCCGGAGGACCTCTTATCTTCCCACTTTCCTTCCTCTTCGACACCAAAATCTTCTTCCCATTCTTTTTGTTTTCTCCTCACAATAAGCCGGAATGATGTTATTCTCATCAATAAAGAACTCCTGAGCTCGTGTCGCCTTCTGTAAATAATCCTTCGGGTTTTCCGAGCAACTCCAAAATACATGCCATTTGATCCTGCTCATCCTCTCCGGGAAGGAGTTTTTGTCCAGTGAATAGCTCCACAACAACACAGCCAACCGCCCACATGTCAACAGGCGTCCATACTCGATTCCCAAGATGAGCTCAGGTGCTCGGTAGGCACAGCCCTGAAGATATGGAGAAGTGGAACCCTTCTCATTCAAAAACCGGCTGAACCAAAGTCAATCACCTTGATCTCGTCTCTGTACTCCTGTTTTAGAAGGATATTCTCGAGGTTGAGATCCCCATGCACGATTTGTTTCTGAGAGAGACCTTGGAGACACTGAAGAACGGGAATGATAAACTTCTTGACTTGCAGGGGTGTAAATCCTTTGTAGCAAGTTTCAAACTTGAGGCGGGATAGGTTCCGAGCCAAAAGTTCGAAAACGATACAGCTATGGTTCCGAAATTGGAACGAGTCCAGGATCTCAACGACATTAACATTATTCTTCAGCTGGGTGAGGATGAAGACCTCTTTCTCAGCTTGGGTTTGGAGGTGATCCTCATTCCGGATGATTTTTAGAGCGACTTGAGCACCGGTTTTGTGGTCCACGGCCTTGAAAACTTGGGAGGTGTCCCCTTTTCCAAGGGATTCCAGCAGTTCGTAGCGGTAGCTGATGTGGTCATGCATCCGGTTAATGTAGAACTTTTCTGAGTCATCGTAACCGTCATTAGGACCGGAGGTGGTGCTCACAATTTGTCCAATTTTGTTGGCTTCCAAGCCCAGGTAATAGATTTGAGGGAAGGTGACGATTTCAGCTCTCTCAAACCGCGTCAACTTTGATCCGTGTTGGGTAAGGGCTTGTTGAGGACTCATGTATTTGCCGGAAGCCTTGGATTGCTTTGTTGCTGGATGATGATCACCTAATCTCCTCCCTTCTTCAGAATCCCTCGGTCTTTTGGACCCTCTCGTACTTCCTCCGTGATTAAACTCCATCTGCACATAAGAAAAATTGAAATACCATAACCAAAAGTTCAAAACCAGCTGATTTTAATGCAGCAAATAAAAAAGACACTCACCTTCAACTAACAATCTTGCACTCCCTTACTTTCAATCAGGTGAAACCTTGCACACTCACCAAGTTAAATTGCCGGAAACTGATTATTTTCCCCAAAAAATGTGAGATCTCAGGTTGAGTGATTTGCTCAAGGCTGAAGTAAAACGTAATGAACAAGATCAACAAGAGCAAAGTGAACCAAAGCCCTATGCTAATTTTAGCAGTTTGAGCGACGCGCTTTCTTAATATTGATGCTGGGGCATTGTGAGATAAAGCTAATGAACGTATCTAAAAAAAGAGACAAAGGGACGACGCATTTTATATGCAAAAGCTGTGGTGTAGCTGGGAATACAACGAGTTAATGAAGTTTCTCTAATCACTATGAGAAGGAATATCATTTAACATTTTAAAAATTATGCAAAGGGTTTGTTTCGTCTATGAAAACCTGGGGCAATTTTCCCGTTATTAAACAAATTGAAGAATAAATTTAATAATTTTTAATAATAGAATAAATTTTTTGATATTTTGAAAGTTTTTTCTTGATGTTATGACTTCAAACGTACATTTTAACATACCAATTATGATTTTATTTGGTGTCCGTTTGCTCAGGTAGAGAGAAAGAAGGTTAGAATTTCTGTTGGTTCGCGTTTGCTTTAGGTGACATCAACTTTATTGGCCAAAGATAAGGGATTAGGACGTAGTGTCAGATCGCCGGATTTGTTTAATGTTGAGATTATATCCTCGGATCCTTAAACGACTCCTATGAAGTTAGATCTGAACACAATAATTACAAAAGAAATTTAACTCTATTCAGTAGCCTCAAGATCTTTTCTAATCATGAAAGTTAGAGTTGAGAGTCAGATGTAACAAAGAGTGGAGTGTCATGCTAATGGACAGCTCGGGATGAGCAATTGAAGATCAATTGAAGAGAATACATTGCATTATCATACTTCTTTGAAAGAAATCTGTACAATTCTGCAACTCCTTTGGTCCCAGCTTCACGATTCCACTCATTAATGAAAAGAGCATTTAGGCTAAATGATAGTGTTGGGTGGAGGTGAATATACGGCCCTTGCGACCAAAGTAGAGCTCGTTTTAATTCAATTCAAAAAGTCATTTTTAATTCCAATTCTATTAAAAATAACTTCCTTTTAATTCAATTCAAGTTTTTTTTTGGGTTCCTTTTAATTCAATTCACAGGTATGAATTAAATTGAATGTTTAGTTTAGTCAGACTATACATCGCATGCATTTAATGTGTCACCAAAAAAGCGTTTTGTCCACTCTTTTTTGGCGAATTCAACTTAAGGAGAACGTGTCACTTTTTAGGAAATTGATTTCCACTGATTATATGTCTTTTTCGGTGATAAAATTGCAAGTTTGAGCACGCGCTTGGATGCTATTACGGGGCAATTAAAATGCCCAGTTTGCTTTTAATTCATCAGACAAAAGGCGTGCGAAAAAAAAGAGCCCGAGTGCTAACTCAAGTATGCGCAGCTAAAAGGCAGGAAAAGATTGAATTCTCATCTACTAGATGAAATCGTGGAATGAAGCCCTACTGGATGCCGAGCGAGCTCTGAAGTCAACTCCAAGCCGTGGAAAGACCCTTCTAGCAAAGGCTCGAGTTCACCGATTGAAACGTGACTTTGAAAATGCAGTTGAAAGTTTGTCGTCACTCTCTGAAAAATCCCCTGCAGAGAGGCAAGTCCAAAACGGGTTGGTTTTTTTTCGCTACCTTGTTGAATATACAGAAAGGTGGCATGGGTCATCTGGAACCTGCCATGTTTCTCAAGAACATGATGATAAACTTGCGCAGTATTCCAAGTCCTATGGTTGCAACGTAAAAGAGAAGAGTTTCTCGAGATTTTCTAAATGGGTTTTCATTAGAGAAGGTTCGGAGGTAATAACTAAATATTATTATTCAGAAAAGCAATATTTTATTAAATTAATCCTGATATGCAGCCAATACCTTTATTTTGATGTTTCTGAGCCACACACCAACAAACTTTTTTAGATGCCGGTCCATGTTATGGTATTCAACATGATAGTTTTATCACACTAAACCAATTCGCAACTTTAAAAAACATATTTTCATTACAAAAAATGAACACAAGTCAGTGTAAGTTATGATTAGCTTAAAAACTGAATTTATTTACTTGACTTTTAAATACCACATTAACTTTTTCATGCAAGACAAGACAACTGGAAAGAAATAATATAATATAAATTGAACTAAATTAAATTGATTACATAAACTCAGACAATATGAATATAAAGGATTCCTGCATTTAAATAATACTTTAATTATAAAAAAATATGAAAGACATTAATTATTACAAACGCCGTATTTAAATTGGCACTTTTTTAATGTGAACAAATGAGTTTGTGCTGCATCATCTTACCTAGTCGTACCACCCTGCACTGTTTAGAGCAATATATGGCTTTCTACACCTTCCACAGTAAGCTCCGCATTTCAAGCATAACTAAACTCGAACCACTTAATTCTGCCTCACAGTTTTTATAATTCTGCTCTCGGAGAGTTTTTGATATTACTTGCTCTCGAGCTATAATTCTGCTCTCGAGCTTATAATCTGCCTCGAGCAGTTTTATATATTTGCTTCGGAGCAGTTTTTATTTAAGCGGCTCGCGGGCAAGTTTTATAATCGCTTCGGAGCGTTTTTATAATTCTCGCTCTCGAGCAGGTTTTGTAAATCTGCCTCGAGAGCAGTTTTTATAATTCTGCTCTCGGAGCAGTTTTTATAATTCTGCTCTCGAGCAGTTTTTATATTCTGCTCCGGAGCAGTTTTATAATTCTGCTCGCGAGCATTTTTATATTCTGCCTCGCGAGCGTTTTTATAATTCGGCCTCGAGCACGTTTTATATTCTGCTCTCGTAGATCCACACACATCATCAGGAGCAAGAACCATCACTCATAGAATGCGCCCATATTTTCATGAAATCAAGACAAAGTTATGAACTATCTTAAAAACGAGATTTGTGCTCATTTTGACCTTCATTTCGTAAAGGCTCAGATTGAGTTCCTGAAGGTTTTCAATATTAAGGATATAGACTGGAAAAACTTTGAAAACCGAGTGAAACACACATGCCCTTTCTGGAGAAAACGAAATCAACCACCACCTCCACCCAGAAGTTTCTTTGCTCAAAATATAGTGCAACGTATTCTAAATAATCAAGAAGCTTTTGATCCAGTTTCAATCAAAAATGAATTCAACAACTTCATGGAGAATGGAGAAGCGTGCGTTAACAGAATGCAGAGACAGAAAGGAAATAAACAATCATTTCACCGACCACGGTCAAACCAAAGAAAAAATCATTACAAAGATGCAGAACATTTTTAACAGCCCTTCCAGTTTGGTAATCAACAACAACCTCAAGTCTTCACTTTTAATCAGAAAAAGTCTCTAGGTGTACAACGACAAAAATTTGATCACAAAAACTCCAACCAAAGTGACAGTAACAGGAATTTCAACTTTCCGAAAAACACACATTCCTCCTCACGCCCCCGTGAAAGAAATCAACATCCCAGTTTTATCCCTCATCCTCCACCACCTAGTTCCAACGGGGCTTCTCATTTACAAAAACCTCAAAGTGGATCCAACCAACTATCACAACCACCACCGTCAGCTGGAACCTCATCAACTCAGATCTCATCTCAACAAACAATGAAAAACAAACAACTTTTATTTAATAAAATTGCTTGAGATGAGGCAACTGAAGGTGCTCTACAAATACCCAAAAAGAGTAAATCACGTCGTTTTTATAATGTACATAAAATTTTTGATTACGACAAACAAATCATAGTGGAACAAAGAATCTTTTACTTGATCTATATAAAGATGCCAAAAATATAGTTCTCCCAACTGGTGCTCTGTGAAACCAATCCCAACAAAAGTAAGGCTAATAATGATAGGACGAAGACTTGTACAGTTAAGACTCCGACTTAAACTGATTAAAAATTCACTGCTGAAGCGATCCGAAAAAATTTCTTGGGTTATTTATTTTATGGGATACGCCCGACGATTCAAATCAAACAAGTCATAATAAACTGCAGAAAAGATTTTACAAACTAACACGAAAGAAAGGCATAGATGCAAAGTTAGAACAAGAGCTTTTAACACTAATTTTACCAAATGTATATAAATACATTACGGAGATATAAATCACACGGACACATTTTTCCTTCAAAACTTATTATTCGACTTCCAAACTTCTGCGACTTAAAGTAAAATCTATGAATAGTGGAGCTGACAAAACGCCGGCATCTGTGTAGTGACACTTTCAGACTATGACAATGACAGTTCATGGCCAAATAAATAGTTTATCGTCCTACAAGCCGTACCACCACAACACATTTTACGGTACAATGATTGAATACAAGATAAGCTTAAGGATATTAACAAAGCATATTCCCCACCGTATAGATCAGATAATCTTCTTGGTTGCTGATCAAGCCCTGACAATATAACATCTCCCAAAAGTACACAAAGCGTCTCAACATTCCAAGAAAGGACGTCCAATCAGTAGTACAGTGGAGTAAAATCCCAACAAATATGTCCCGACCTGCTAGAATTACTCTTAAAACCATGTCTTACAGAGCTGAAGATTTGATTATGACACGCAACACTTCCCCTGTCAACTTACAACATTAGCTCATCCAATAGAAAATATAGTTTAGATACTTTTGATATCGTGTCATTGTATCCTCCCTAAAATCGTGATTGTACAGAATCATGCTTCTCCTACAATGACACGAATTCAACAGTAACTAAACTATATTCTATTAGGATTCAGCTCTATGTTGATTAATTGACAAGAGGAAGTGTTGCGTGTCAATAATCAAATCTTTCAGCTCTGTTAAACATGGTTTTAAGAGTAGTTCTAGCAGTCGGGAAGCATATTTGTTGGATTTTCTCACTGTACTACTGATTGGACGTCCCTTTGGAAATGTTGAGAACGCTTTGTGTACTTTTGGGAGAATGTAAAATTTTGCAGGGCTCTGATCAGCGAACAAGAAATTATTGAATCTATACGGTGGTGGAATATCTTTGTTAAATATCCTAAGCTTATCTTTGTATTCAATCATTGATAACTCAAAATGTGTTTGTGTGGACGGCTTGTAGGTAGATAAACTATTTAATTGGCTCATGACTTCACTGTCATAGTCTGAAATGTTCACTACACAGATGCCTGCGTTTTTGTCAGCTTCCACTATCATGATTTTATTTAAGTCGCAGAAAGTTTGGAAGTCTAAAATAAGTTTTTGGAAGAAAATGCTGTCCGGTGATTTGTATTTCCCTAATGTATTTATTATATCGTTTGTTAAGAGATTAATGTTAAAAAGCTCTTGTTCTAACTTGCATCTAATGCCTTTCTTTCGTGTTAGTTTGTAAAAATCTTTCTTGCAGTTAATTATGAACTTGTTTTGATTTGACTCGTGAGGCGTATCCATAAAATAAATAACCCAAGAAATTTTTCGGATCGCTTCATTAAGTGATTTTTTAATCAAGTTTAAGTTCGGAGTTTTAACTGTACAAGTCTTCAGTCCTATCATTAATAAAGCACTAAATTTAGTTGGGATTGTTTTCACAGCAACAGTTGTGGAGGAACTTATTATTTTGCTCTTTTATATAGCATCAAGTAAAAGATTTCTTGTTCCACTAGTTTTGTTGCGTAATCAAATATTTTATTTACCATGATAAAACGAGTGATTTACTCTTATTCGGGTATTTTTAGAGCACCTTCAGTTGCCTCATCTCAGCAATTTTATTAAATAAAAAGTTGTTTGTTTTTCATTGTTTTGAGATGACGACTGAGGTGATTAGTTCCAGCGACGGGGTGGTGTGTGATAGTGTGACACTTTGACGGTTTGTAACATGGAAGCCGTTGGAACGAGGTGGTGAGGAATGAGGAGAACTGTGATGTGATTTTTTCACGGGGCGTGAGGAGAAATGTTGTTTTCGAAAGTTGAAATCCTGTTACTTCCTTTGGTGAGTTTTGTGATGAATTTTTGTGTTAACAACTGGAGACTTTCTCTGATTAAAAATGAGACTGAGGTTGTTGTGATTGCCCAAACTGAAGGGCTGTTGAAATGTGCTTATCTTTGTAATGATTTTTTCTTTTTTGACCCGTGTCGGTGAAATATTGTTGATTTCCTTCTGCTCATGCATCTGTACGCACGCTTCTCCATCTCCATGAAGTTGTGAATTCATGTTGATAAATGATCAAAGCTCTTATTATTTAGAATACGTGTACTATATTTTGCGCAAGAAACTTCTGGGTGGAGGTGTGTATTCGTTTCTCCAGGAAAGGCATGGTTTTACTCGTTTCAAAGTTTTTCCATCTATATCCTTTAATATGAAACCTCAGGAACTCACATCGAAGCCTTACGAAATGAAGTCAAAATGAGCACGAACTCTTTTAAGAGATTCATGCCGATTAACTTTTGCTTGATTTCACTGAAAATACTCGCATTCTATATAAGATTTCTGCTCCATGAGTTGATGAGTATGATTGAGATGCTCCGAGACGATATTAAAAGCCCTCCGAGCAGAATTAAAAAACTGCTCGGCGAAGCAAGAATTATAAAAAAACTGCTCGCGAGCAGAATTATAAAAACTGCTCGAGAGCAGATTAAACTGCGCCGAGAGCAGAATTATAAAACCTGCTCCGAGAGCAGAATTATAAAAACTGCTCCGAGAGCAGAATTATAAAAACTGTCGAGACGAATTATAAAACTGCTCCGAGAGCGAATATAAAAGCGCTCCGAGAGCAGAATTATAAAAACTGCTCCGACAGCAGAATTATAAAAACTGCTCCGAGAGCAGAATTATAAAAACTGCTCCGAGAGCAGAATTATAAAAACTGCTCCGAGAGCAGAATTATAAAAACTGCTCCGAGAGCATAATTATAAAAACTGCTCCGAGAGCAGAATTATATGTGTCGAGTTAGTGTATGCCTTGAAATGTAAGCTTAAATGTGGAAAGTGAAGAAAGCCATATATTGCTCTAAACAGTGTCAGGTGTA
>LJIJ01004832.1:0-13486 GCA_001718145.1 Orchesella cincta
GCTCTGGATCTGATGGGTAGGCTGCGGACTGCTTATATAAATTGGTTTATAAGAAGGTTGACAACTTTGGGAAGTTATACAGCGACGAAACTGACCATGAATGTCGAGTTGCAGAGTGAGTAAGTTATATTGTATTTCATAATCTTTGTGTAAATTCCTGATATTTGGCATAATTCACATAATATGCGCTCTGCGTGGTACATAACTTTATATCTAACTTTTGTTGCATAGATTATGTATTTTTCTCCTCAATATTTGATTATATGTCGCCTTCAATTGCATTGGAAATTTTTCTAGTTGTGAACGGGTGTTTATATGGAACATTGATTCTTTGGAAGCGATTTACTTGATGATTTTGTATTTGCTCATCCGTCGCTTTCAAATTCGTCTTGATGAACTCCAAACATTGTTACATATCACTAAACTTCCAGCAACCACCTTAATAATTCAAAACACAATTTGAATATTTGTGAGCTTTGTATAAAGTTTTGAAAGACAACTAGTTAGCAGAAAGAACTGGAGTATATTATATGAGAATTTTTGCACTACAATTCATATATTAAAAATGAGAATGATTGTAAGTATGAATACATATATCGAACGAGCACTGCATCAAGTCATGATGAAAAGAAAAAACATTCTGACAAACATACCACGATTTTTAATGAATATCCTCTCAAGACCATCTTTATCAGAGGGTATGCTTGCTGAATGTCCAATGAAATGCTTACAGACAGGCAAAAAAGTTGGTCAGAGTCAGAGGTTTCCTCTCTGGGTGTCATATAAACACATTAACACTTCAGTATAAAGGAGATAATTAAGAAATAGACAAGATAAGAAGACCACAGTTTCAATGAGGAGCTGAGAACTGAGAATATTCCCATCCACACAAAACTTTCATTACACAAAGTAACAGGAAAAAGTATAGTGAAGTAATAACCACATTACGCTACACAAGCATTTCGTCATAGCTTTGCTAGTGTCCATGATAATTATCCAGACTGTTTCATACAAAGTTTCTTATAGTGACGGGTTGAGGTATAATAAAGCTGAAGCGCAAAAGCAGCTTATCTGTACAACCCATATACATATTAGTTTACTTTATTTTTAGTATTTACTTGGATTTGAGCAAGCGAAGTTGCTTCGTTGCTCAATTGTCTCAAGCCTTTTCATTTGATTTGAAAAACAACTTGTGCAGAATGGAGCAATTTCAAGGAGATCACATTAAGAAAAATCTTCCCGAACTAATTCGGAATACTAACTGCAATAATGTAACTTTTGTTGCTCACCTTCGGGCGTGAAAAAGCTACTTGAAGAAGATGAAAAACAACTGTGTACGGTAATTGTGAAAAAATTATTTTCTAGTCTAACAACATACAAAGATAATAGAAAATTTCTATTATCTATGTATGTATTATACATTGTGTCTAATATGTTGTCTTTTCCATTTCAGAAAGATACTGACACGGCCAATCAACAAGCTGAAAAATTTTATGACATCATAGTTACCAAAAGAAATTCCTATGATATTTTACGTGACGCTTTGAGGATAACATGTCAAACTGGGGCGTTGTATGTCTTGGACCAGATTGGAAATACACCGAGACCCTCGACAAGTGCTGCACAATCCTTGCCTGATTTAGAATCAAGAATTCGAAAGCGAATTCGCTACGAGGTTCGCCGTCCAGTTCCACTTTTCACGGGAAGAGAAGCTGAAATTGCTTTACTACATGAACACATGACATCACAAGAAAATGGGTCAGGATTGCCAACCATTGTAACGCAAACTGCATCAGTCACCGGGTTGGGTGGAATTGGCAAATCAGAATTATGCAGAAAATATATTGAACTGTACTCCGATACACATTATGACGGGAATGTGATTTGGATCCAAGCAGAAAGCGAAGCTGACATGACACGAGATTTCATAACTGTGGCTCAAGATCATTTGAAAATTTCTTTGAAAAATGAGGACGGCTCAGAAAAGCGTATCAAAACGATTGTGGATGAAGTGTATAATTATTTCAATAAGAAAAGAGTTCTTTTTGTGTTTGACAACGCGGTGAGTAGTGATGATGAACATTTGATATTTTTTGCCCACTCGGGTAACAACAGCTCCAGCCATCATCATCACGTCAAGAGACCAGATTTTATAGAAATGCCAAGTAAAATTCTCGTAATTGGTGAGCTAAAGGAGGAGGAAGCCGTTGAGTTTGTAAAGAAAGGACTTGACATTCAAGATAACTGTCAAGATGAAATCATAAAAATGTTGGTGAAGCGACTCCAATATTTTCCACTGGCAATTCAGCAAGCAGTCTCATTTATTAAGGAGCAGGGCAAGCTGAGAACATTTGAAATAGCTGATTATCTCTCCCTCTTTGAGACAAAGACTAGACGACTCTTAGAATCAAAAGGAACAAGATTATCAACAAACAACTACTCCTGGACTACATACGCAACCTGGAAAATTACGACGGATTTAATCGCTTCGGACGAGAAATTTGGAAAACGCGCTATAAAATGTTTGTACATCATGTCCTACTTCCAGTCAGAGAGAATTCCAATGCAATTTTTTTATAAGTGTGGAGAAATCTCAAGCGTTTCCGTATTTGAAGTTGACTCTGCACTCCAACTTTTGGTAAAATATTCCATGATCAACAGCCAACCAACGGAGAAAATGCTCAATGTTCACAGATTGGTTCAAGAAGTCACCCGAATTGATTTGAAAGCTGATGGTAAAGAGCAGTTTTTGCTCTCTTTCTGCCTTTGCTTATTCAACTTGGGTGTCAACGAGGAAACTGTTTCGCATGCAAAATCAGTTGTGGAATTCAGCATCCCAAACCCTTCCCTTCTCAAACAATACCCACTCGTCCCTTGCCTCGAAACCATGATGCACATGGGAAGCACAGAATGTGCTGCATTTTGCGGAAAGTGTCACAAGATTCTTTCTGGCGTATTACCGGAAGGGGCAGTTGAGCTCATTCACCTTGAATATTTCCTTACACGAGGATTGATCAAAGTCGACACGTATGAGCAGTGCTTGGAAGCTTTGTATGAAGTTTTGGGGAAGTACATGAGTATAGAAGCTTTCAATGAGGATATGAAATTCTATGTTTGGTACACAAAAGTTGCAATTGTGCAAACGCTGAAATACCTTAAAAGATATGATGAAGGTTGTAAAATAGCTGCTACTTTGTTCACGCAAAAGATTAACTTTCCAACGAGTAAAGAAAATGGTGAAATTGCTCTCGTAGCGGGTTTAGCATTTGATCTTCACTTGAACCAGAAAAACTACAAAGAGGCTTTGGTTTGGTGTGGAACAATGTTGGCTTTCTTTCACTGTGAAGTTCTCCCAACCTGTAATTTAGACGATTTGGCTGAAAATGAAAGAGAAATTCGCTACATTGAAGAAATTTGGAAGGGGGTGTCAAAATTAATAGAGCTGGATGAGAAATGTTCTTCGTTTGGAGAGAGACTAGCTGATCACCTTTCAGATATGGGTAACAAAGACTCCCTCAGACTTTCCAAAATTATTTATGAATTTTTCAGGAAAATGTATGGAGAGGAAAATTCAAAAGTTCTTAGACAACTTGTGAGGATTGGACTGTGTTTTGTAAAAATGAAAGAGTATCAAGAAGCTGTCACCATTTTTCGGAAGCCGGGAGTAGCCGCGATGGCTGAGAATGAGGATCTTGAAATTGTACTCCAAACAAAACAATCAGTGAGCTCAGCGTTTGCGATGGCGCTCTCGGAAACTGGAGCGTATGAAGAAGCCCGGGTATTGTTGGTCAAGACGCTGGATTCTTTCACCAAAAGGTTTGGAGAGGAGAATGAATACGTGTATCGTGTTCTTTTTCAGCTTTCTGCATTATACAACAGCATGGAAAATTTTGAGGAAGCCCTGAACTATTTTGTAAAGACGGAGAAGATTGCAGCAAAACTGGAAAATTTTGATCCCAACAAATTAAACAAAGTTCGTCAAATTATTAGGCAGCTTTCTCTCAAAGTCTTGAGAATTCAATTTAGTCAATAAACTAAAATATCAATTGTTAATTTGTGCAATGCTTTTCTAACAAATAAAATAAAAGTTATAATTATTCATGTCAAACTCTCCTCCAAATCTGCATTAGTTGATGACTCCCCCTGATTTTTGAAACAGTTCATTTGCACCATAATTTGCTAATGATGCATCTTTGCACACGCACTTGCTCATTCTCTCTGAAACCTCTAAATATCCATGTAAATTGTGACGTAAATTTATTTTAGTAAAAAGTGAAGGTTTCCTTTGGCCTTATGTTTCATGTAAAAAATCTCAAGATTATGAAAACAATTTGCTCGTTAGGAGTGTAAGTTAAACTGTTTAACTTGCCCCAAAGTCGAAAATTATGTTGGGCTAATAATATGTAACAGCACACAAAAATTTTGCCTTTCGCGATGCTTTGAGGAAAACTTGTCAACAAAGATCAGACTGGTTTGGAATGTTAACAGTGATTTTTTAACGAAACAATTTTTATCATACAAAACATTACCAGTTAAACTATTCATCCATAAACCGATTATTATTACTTGATAAATTTCGACCCTGATTCTGGAGCTGCATTTTTTTAGAAAGCCCACAAATTGCGTTCTGTTAAAATCTTCAAAGCGGCACCGGAGAAAAACAAATATAGATTAAATTATCAATTGTACAGTAACTCAACCCAAAAAGACATTTATTTTATGACAAAAACAAAATCAGAAAAATTATGATGGGAAATCAATTAACAATCAGGATTCAAAAAAAAGTAACACGCCTTGATAGCAATGCACATGCAAAATGCAGGTAATCACGATCACATTTATTTACATGCTTCTCCATTTTCTGATTTCTGTGTTGCTTGAGCTGTCAATGATTGAATACAACATATTTTTCAAATCATGTCTTTCATTTTCATTTGCTGATTTTAGTTGAGTGGGTTTAGCTTATAAAACTCTAAAGAAGGCCCTAAGGAATGCTACAAATTTCTTGGAAGTTAATTAAGCAATGGGATTTTCTCATTTTAGGTCGTTCTGGTATTGAATGGCTTAGATATGTATGCAAATGACAACCGATTGTAGAAAACGGATAACATGTGATAAACACATGGAACACCTCTTTAAGTAAGAGCACCAACAGGTAAGCCAATCTTAAAATACTCAAGTTTTAAAAGCAACGGTCATCCCGAATCTGTTCCACGAAATTCTATATCAATGCTAAATATATTTATTTACAACGCAACCAAATAAACACACGGCAGGGTGTCGTTTGAAAATACAGCGACTGAATATAAAAATTGTTTTGTAAAACAATGGGATAATAAATAACTTGGAAAGAAAGAGGCAAAGGAAAAAGGTACAAGGAAATGGTAAATAAAACCCACTAAGCTCAAGTTTATTGTAGCTAAACGTGCATGCCCATACGTATGTGCATGATCCTTTTTTCAAAACCTCTTACGAGTGATGGCCGTAGTAACACTCTCCATTCGTTAAATCAAAAGTGGGTAAGATATACATTTTAAGTTAAGCTTTTTAAGAGGATTAAACCTTCTTCGTATGATATTAACGAAAAGCAGGTAACTTGTTTAGAAAACCTATTTTTATTCAGATTCTGCACTTATTCAAAACAAGTACTGTCGTCTGGTAGTTGACAACCATTTCAAATTCTAAGGAGTGTAAATCCTTTCCCACGTTTGATGAATACTTTTGGATGAATGGTCACAAGCTATTCAACAATAATGTATATGTAAGCTAAATTCAACACAAGCCAACCCTTGGCATTGTAATATCATGCTACAAAAAGGATCGACATGGTTTAGTGAATGTGATTAAAAGTTATTCACGACACAAAAACTCAAAAAACCATGGAGTATAAAAGGTAACAAATTCTTCTATATGGACCACATACATCTGACAACTCTTCCATGATTGTTTTCATCTCTCTGTAAACCTCCCAAAGAACCAGAACGAAGGAGACAAAATGAAGTTGTTCGTTGTACTTACATTGCTGCTCGTTTCAGTTTGGATAAACCCCTTGTTAGCCATGGAAAGAGCGGTAAGTATCATTTTATAGTTGTCATTTAT
Organism: Orchesella cincta; assembly: GCA_001718145.1. Taxonomy (NCBI): domain Eukaryota; kingdom Metazoa; phylum Arthropoda; class Collembola; order Entomobryomorpha; family Orchesellidae; genus Orchesella; species Orchesella cincta. Next base: position 6,100 of record LJIJ01004832.1, read on the forward strand.
TAATTTTTGCGAATTACAAGAAAGTTATCGTTTGTTTTAAGAATCCCTGCGCGACAACTGCTGCCGTTGGAGACCCTTGTACAATTGTTGATGCAGCGAATAAAGTTTGCCCAATATTGACTGGCTCTGGTACACAAATTACTTTCAAATGTTGTCCAACACAGGTTGCAGGTGGCACCTTGGAATGCAAATGCTGTGGCGCATCAACCAATTGTAACGATTGCAAAGAGGTTACACGAAATTCTCTGATGGATTTAATATGATTTCGTTACTCAACACAAAATTTGGCGGTCATGTTTGTAGTAGATTTTAATTGAAAGAAATTAAATACCATATAGTTTTTCTCTTGTAATTCCACCCAACGTTCATAAACTGTAATAAAAATTATTTTTTTCAAATGTCAAGAATAAAATAACTTGCTAGTAAAAATGATGATAAAAATGGTTTTAGTTTTCACGAGTTTGCTAAATTGTAAAAGTACTCATTTCACCGACGCCAAACATTCTTTATCATTATCCCGTTAACTTGATATCAGCCACCAAATCACGAAGTAATCAAGTAATACATTGTAGAAACACAAATAAAACACTCCATTTTGTATTTTTGGTGAAACTCAACTGCACAAGCACCAGATCCAAAATCCGGATGGTATTGGGGGAAAAGTGGAAAATATTAATGAAGAGGTAACAATGCAGATCGTTTTCGATGCTATTGGTAAACTTTTACAAATTGTAAATTCAAATGATTGTGAATAAATTCGATTTTGCATATTTTTTTCGGAATAAAATAATTCAGACCCCTAACTCTAACTTACAAACTTACACAGTGGTAAATTCAAACTGTCAGCAACATACAATTTAATGCTATGTGACCTTGAGCAGAAGTTGAGGATGCAGCTGCCGAAGAACTTTCAATCTTGTTGAGAATGGCTCCCTCCTCTGTTTGACATGTCTCCTTCAAAGCGTCACGTACAATGTCGCGATTTGATGATTTTGTATTTTTTCATAATCGGTTTCAATTTTTTTGTAACCAAGTCAGTCATTATGAAACATTGAATTGAAGTGATATTATGTTAACAATATTTCGGGGTGTACATACGGACACAACACAAAATACAGAAGTTCCAAGATCCAGCTTGAGAAAATTGCACATTCTCTTATCAGCCATTCCACATCTAAGTCACTATTAACGTTTCAATACAAAAGATAAGCAATGAAGGATATATTGCAGTTTGTCAACTGCTGAAATCACCAGATTTTTTATGGTCCTGTTGAAAAGGCTGGATTGATCTTTTAAAAGTTATTTTAACTTACACAAAAAGTTTTTGAGAGAGCTTCACAATAAATTTTTAAGCTCAAAGTTCGAGTGCAGCTTGGAATACAATCAAACGCATTGTGATATATGGCTCCGAAACGATTAAATGGCTTTGTGCTGCTATTTCGCGTACTTTGTTTCTCAGAACATTAGGCAATCTGGAGAGCTATCATAAACACTTGCGAAGGCAATGCCGAGATATCTGTAGCACGTAAATGTGTAAAAACCGATTACTGTTTTGTGCATACTTTTCCTGCTATATCATACAATGATATTGTGCATGGTTGGGGATACAACTCTCTCTCAACGTTGGAATCTGGAATTTATATGTATCCAACCTAGCTGTTATAAATATATTTTCTTTTTACAACTCAACTGTTGATATGAATACAAAACATTATAACCCAGTTTTTGTATGCCCGTAAGCATTTGATTGGATCTGAAGAAGTATTTATTTTTGCATCAAGTGATTCAATAAGTTTCAAAATTGAACGTAGTTCATGCATAACAATTAATAAAAGTCACTGATGTGAGTGATTTTTAAGCACGTTTTACAGTAAAGGCGTCAGATTTAACTTTGAACTTGTTTTAACAATTGCTAACAACAAGATTAATCAACAAGTTTTCTTTGATCGTAAGGTTTACTCCGAAATATGGTTGAAAAAACCGTTAATTTTCCATTTAAGTTTTAAATGCTGGAAGAGGTTTGTTAGTGCGAGTGAATAAGCAATTACGACAAATTAGTTAGTCCGACCTTTATCATCTCTATAATATTTATGGAAAGCCCGTTTGTGACCAAACTATTTTTAACGCACTGTTACTTACTATTGATGCAGTATCAAGTTTTGCAAAAAAAAAATGCATAGAACAAATGGTAATTCCCATGAAACATGAATGAAACGATGCGCAAAAATGGATGAGTAGTAGTACTTATACCACACGATTTGATGTTATATTCTGTATTGCATAGCCCCCAGTTTTTTCTTTTTGTAGAATATAATACATAATATGCACAAATCGTGTAAATTCTTTGCAATAAGCTACAGCTTGCTTGCTTCTCTCCCCTTTTTCAGGAAACAACCGGTTCTCTACTGCAGAATATAATATCTGCCCAGACCTTCCTCGAAAAAACTGGCTTACTTCATATACTCATTCATCCTTTTACTCCAAAAACGGTAAATGCACACTAGTATATGGAACAACGCTTCAATTAGCAAAAACTTTGTTGAAAAATGAGCATATCTAGTGCATCGTAATCCAAACGGAACTATATTGCATGACTTCAGAGTTTCTGCGCCACAAAATTAGCAGTGTAAACTAGCTTTGGAGACTGTAAATGTCATGTCTTGGTATGAGTCAGTTTCTTACTTGCTACTCACGACCTACCATCAAACTCATATGGAATATTTCGGTGACAAGTGACGATTTCTTTTTACATGCAAGTTGGGATATGACCGTTTCCTAGCTTTACTCTTCATTTGGTTCTCGTGAAGATGATGATGATGATGATAGATTTCTGAATCCCAACAATCATTTGATTTTATTCAGAGGATACCTCATTGTGTTTTGGGGGAAATCTTCTCATTCCACTAGTTTATACATTATACGAATAACAAATAATAATGCTAACTGCATGGCCATGCATGGAGATAACAGTTAAATGTCTTTTAAGTAAATGTGATAATTTGGACAAAGTAGAGACGCGCTTGTTGTGAACACTAGCATGTGGATTATAAGTGGAGAAGCTCGTTATAAAGTTGAAATACATATATATGCATGTATACATAATGCTGTAATCTGATTGCTATATATGTATATACAAAGGCATTTAGTTTTTATATTGAGATGGATGAATTTCATGGACTGACTGCAAACCAGAAGTTGTCTCCGAACTTTGGCTTGAGTTGTATTCAAGTGTAAGTGGTTTAGTGTGTTTCTTATTATTTGCGTGAGTAAGCTCAGTTTATTGTACTCATTCATTCATGAATGGGAAAAAACTGAAGCACGTTTCCTGAGGTAGCCTGGTTGGAGAAGCAGATACGCAGTATGTCGAAATCTACAAAGACCCAGGTTGCATGACGTAACGGGAAAAACAAAGCCACTTTGCTTTTAATTCTTGAGCAGAAATGTACCTCATCTTGTACGAGCAATGCTCTCCATTCCTTTACAGCATTTATTAGCATTTGGAAATTATAATGGCAATGTTGCATATTTTTATTGCTTGAACAGTGAAGTACAGTAAGAAAACTAAACCAGCATCGTTTATGATGTGAGGATGAAATGCTATATTTTATCAAAAGTAAATGATATGAAGTGTTGCAAGCTTTCCGTATCATTTCAGTGGAAATGATTTTATAATGATACATCAAAGTTTTTTTTGATTGAATGATGATGATGACATATTAAACTGGTAGTACAATTAAAATACGCACTTTCAGAAAGGATTTGTATATTTCAACACTTTATTGTCATTAAAAACTGAAAAGTGGATGTTTTTGACATTCTCTTATAGTTGAAGATTGAACTTTTTTACAATAGAAAATCAGAATTATAATACAACTGTATTATACTTATAAAAACAATCAAGATAATTGATACAAATAAGAGACACATTTAGTGAAAATAATTTTAAATTACTCATTTTTCGAAATGAAGCGCAGGTTTCATGCTGAGAAAATGTTCATGCTGAGTTTCCAAGCCCGTTTAATATAGCCAACGCTCCTGTTTGAAGGGTTAGGTCCAAAGCTTCACGTAGAACATCAAAAGAGTTATGACGTTTTACAATGATTTCGTAAAACAAGGCAGCTCTTTCAAAACGATTGTTAATGACTTTCTGAAACGACACAATGAATTCAGGGTAGCATAAAATTGAATTAAAATTACGAAGATTATTGTAGACAACACTTTGTGTTTTCATGAATTACAACAAAATAGTATTTCACCGTTTTTTAAATACTTGTAAGCAGCTTACCAGAGACTCGGCGTCAATTTCACTAATTACATATTTGGACTGCAGGTAAGCCAAAAATATTGTGTTGCAGTCTGTGAATTGTTGTAAATCCACTAGGTAATTTCGAATATGATCCCGCTGAACACGCAACATCCTTTCAAGTTTAAAATTCGTTTTCCAAATAACAAACAATGACAACAGACGAAGACAGTTTTTATGGAAATGAACAACGCAAAGGATCAGCCTTGAGAGGACAAAAAATCCTTGGTGCTGATCTCACTCTCCTTCTCAAGAAACTACTGTAATAATTATCATTGACACTTGAAAAGCTGAGTCAACATGTCTGCCACTGCAAATGTGAAACTGTGTATTTACCCCCCTGTTTTTTCATGATCAGTCCTGCAATAAAATTTCGTGTTGAATGACGTGATTGCTCCCAGATAAGCTTACTCGTCATGAGTAGCTTCTTGGAATTACAGGATGGAGAGTAACGGCATATAGGAAAGAACGTAAGTATATCTTTCTCATGCCAAATAATATGCAACTGTTGGTATATCATGATCATGATGCTTTGGATAATGTATGAATGAACTTGTGATTCAATATCCAACTCGCATTCCAATTCAAGTCCGCAGTCATTTGTGTAATTTACCATTGTGTCTTATTGTGCATATATTTTACCTGTGAGGGTTTTGTGAAGTGTTGATATGCACGTTATGGCAATGCAAGGGTTAGTCGAATGCTATATGAGCTCTGTTAAAATAACGTGGTTAGAATGGCCCTTAGCCCTCAACAACAGATTCCAGGTTTCAACGCCAACTGGAGTATATGCAATGAACGAGTAGATTTTGATGTAAATAAATGTATGCCAAACACACAGGTTTTTAGTTTAAATCATAAGTTTCCGAAAAATAGGATCGGAAGGAGTGTCTCAATTTACCCCAAATGGTATGAGGAAAAGTTACTGTTCTTCCTTGTCTTTTACAAGGAGAATGCTTATACTAAATGTTAAAGCTAAATGCTTCTGAGAGTGAACTCAATCAGGGTAGCAAGGTGCATCGAGAAGATACTCGGAAAGTGGCAAAGTTAGTAATGAGTGAATAATCACGAGCAGAGAATTTTCATGCCTTATATAGGCTGAGCCATTCTGCCAATGATATTAACCAAAGTCTGGAATTTAGCATCAGACTAATATTCTTCTCATTCAAATGGGAAAACCATCCACATGAATATCATAGTAGTCTTTTGACTACTGTGAGACATCACACAACTCCCCATCCGTTGAAGACTTTGCTACTTTACGAATTTATTTAACAAAACAAACATCATTTTTTGTTGGTTTACAAGGAGGCATGGATTATTGAAATTATAAGTATTAAATGTTCGAAATATTGATTGTTGAACTACTTTCCAATAACAAACATAAATACAGGAAACGTTAAGTTGTGGCTATCTACTATTATATAGATATAGAAATATAAATGCACTGAAATCACTTTGTAGGGTTGTCAATCGATTCATCGTCACTGCAGGCCAACATTAGGTCTTCGTTTGATGGTTTTGTAGTTATGTTGTCGTACAGATCGTCCGTGTCCATCTTGTCATCTGCGAAAGACAGCTCCTTCATTTTCCCCAAGGTGGAACTCGGCGATTTAATTTCAGGAACATACGGCTCAGGATTTGGATCGTTGATCATTGCCAGGAACTGGTCATAAGTGACTGCATGGGTTTTTATATCCGTATTTACTTTGCTACGAATAGCTTGGTGTTGCTCGAAGGTAATCTTTCTCGTTTGAGTTTGAATTGGTTGATGGTTGTCAGATGGAACATATAGACCTGCCTTATCTAATCTCTCTGATGCCGTAATTTTTTTAATAGTTGTAGTGCGGCCAAGTTTTTCTTCTTCAGCAACAACTTTATTTCTTGGGTCGGGAAAATACTCAAGAATGATAACCTCATCGGTTTGAGTAGAAGTATCATTTTTCTTGGGTGGTTGTACAGTGCAGCTACAAATTTTCCCGTTAAATAAGTTGGAATTGGACTCAACTTTTGTTAGCTGTTGATGGTTTAGGCAAGTTGGAATTTAGCTCAGCTTGCCTGGTGTTTCTTTGTAGTTAAGAATGTTCTCTGGATTTTTGTTTTAGGGTTTGTCCTGCTTTATATTGCGCAGTTCTCTTTCTGAATCTTTCCATTTGCTTTGCTGATCTAGGCTTCTTTTGTACATGTCCAGCAAAATGAGCATTATGGAAGAATGCCGGATTGTACATGGACATAAGATAGGGATTCATGAAGGGATTCTGCGGCACTCTAAACTTGGGATGAAATTTACGTTTCGGAAGTAGTTGCTTGTCCGCCATCGTTATCAAGTGGACTGTGATAGGGACTTAATTCGTTTCGTGTACGCGCAAAACTCGCGATTTGCCGTCTTCAGAACTAAATTGTAAACGTTTCTGGCAATAACTTTGGAAATGACAAATGGGCCTTCTCGTTTTTTAGCGAGAGAAGCAGTGAAGCCTTTACTAGCGTCAGACAAGAAATGAGTTTTGAGCACACTTTCTCATCTATTTTATAATCGCGTTCCTTTGCTTTCTTGTTATAATATGTGAGATATTTTTGCCTGATTTTTAGTAGACTCGTCTCTTACTATATTATGGACCATAGCAAGCCTTTTTCCAAGGTCTTTAATATCTTTGGAGTTAGATATCTCTAATTCAAGGAAATTGTCAAAAGGGGTTCGGAAGTTCTCGACCCAGATTTGCATAGGCTGGTGTATAGCCCGTAGTTGTACTAACACTTGAACGAAGTGCAAATGCAAGTTCGTCAATGTGCTTGTCCCAATCTTTACAACGTGTGGTTGTCGAAATTATCATATTTTTGATAATGCCATTATACCTTTCGGTAAGATTTGCTTGGGGTGATAGGGTGAGATATAGAATGGTTTTACTCCTATCATTTTACACAGTCTTTATATAAGTTTGACTGAAACTGCGTGGCATTATCTGAGACAATATATCGGGGTACACCCAATGGGTTATAACACTCCACATTTTTTGAATAATTGCTTGTGTCCTGCTGTTTCGCAGGGGGAACATTTCAACATATTTTGAAAAGCAGGTCTCACTA
>LJIJ01004833.1:0-13486 GCA_001718145.1 Orchesella cincta
TGAAGCGATTGTGTTGCATGCTGCTGTATTTCTTCCAATGTCAACTGACAGATTTCATTCCCAATTAGTGACAAGTGTAGTTTTTCAATTTTATTATAAAATAGAATAGGAAATAAAACAAAATTAACCAGTGAAAAGTTAATTCTCGAATAGGCCTATTATTCAGTTTTTTTTCAACTGACTAATCTTCGTTTAATTTTAAGTAAACAAAATAAGAACTTTGAGGTTGTGAGTGTGAAGATTTACGTGTTAGTGTTGTAACTGCTACGTGCAAACGAGGAATGAGTAGATTTGTTGGGATATTTGTTAGTGTTTGTTGAATAGGCCTGCAATTTTTGATTATAGTGTAAGTTATCCAGTCACCTCAACTATATGCTATGAATGATGAATAAATTCATCATGATGAATGAATCAATGCCTTTACTTCATTTATATATATATTGCATTAAGATGAGCGAAAATAAACCACTAACGAGTACTGGATTATTAAATATTAGCTCCTAACTAGCTCTAATTGAGCAGGTACTGTAACCACTGATGTAAAATTATGTGAAGCTCAGACGGTACAAATCAGCTCTTGAAAGTCCGTCGAGAACCACATTAGCGCCTGTCTTTTTTTTTGACAATTGCGCCTTGCACGCATCGTACTGTTTGGTTCTAAATTGGTTCTTACAACCTGGTGCACTAGCTCCACTGGGTCTTAAATGAGCTGCCTAAGCGCTGTTTCGATCACTAATCTGGTTGTTTGGGTACCAGTCCAAATTGAATGGTAAAGATATCAACGTGTATTTCCAGTTAAGTCTTTTAGACATACTCAAGAAGTGCTTGTCACGATTTCTTTAATTTTCCAACAATATATTCATATTTCAAACATTTACAATGTCATTTATGTAGGATAAAAACTATGACCCCATATATGAAGAATCCTAGTAAAATTTATAATGTAAATTTTGAATGGGACACTAGCGAATTAGTGTAGTTTGCGTTAGTTGAAGATCGAAAAAAGGAGGTTTGATCGCATAAACGTCAAAAAAGATTTAATGCAGTGTAAAGTAAATAAATTAGATTAATAGATATAGATATAGGAGAGAACTTGTGTGATTTTTAGCAGCTGGCAACACTCTGGAGGAAATTTTTATTAACATTTTGTAGCCTACTTCTTTGGTTAATAGTTTGTGTCAGCAGTCAGTGCATTGATTGCATACAAGAACATTTGTAAAGTAAGCTACTTTCCACTATATTTGTTTGAACTCTGAACGGCTTTTCCACTGCAAGCTAGACCGCAAACCCATGTCAAATTAGCTAATGAAGACCATACATACAATTTTTTAAATCAAATTATGTTTACATGTCGAGTAGACTGTGGAATTGCAACATGATACATAAAACGGGAAGTCGAATTTCCTTGAGACAGACTTTCATGGGAAAGCTCTAAAAAAAGTTTTTGCTTCGCAGTCTTCAATATGCAGTACTTTAGTTTTAAGGTCACATTCAGCAGCCAAAAGTTGCCAATGTATTCAATAACCAAATTATAAAAAATAAGAAAATAATTCTAACGACATATGAATGTAGTTCTTGACAAAGTATAGCCAGTTTTTGCTTTAGTTCTATACTTTATTAAAAGCGGTCGAGAAAACCTTTGCTTCATACAGTTTGCAATATTTTATAGTACTAATACATCCAACATACACCGAAAGCGAGATCTCATATTATTGTTTTCACTAACTTGAGAATCGTAAAATACTACAAATATATAATATAAATTTAATTTTTGTTTTAATTCACATAATGAGATGTACTTCTTGTCTCACCAAAATAATAAAGAAATATGTTGAAGTTGGTAGCCTACAATATGTTTTATACCCTGGAGCCGCACAATTATATAAATAGATCCATTGACAGGATAGACGTATAACGTTAAACTAGAACAAATATGGAAAATTGTACTTCATTACTTTCACCAAAAACAATGATACCCTACAAATCAATGCCAGGAATGAATGAACTCGAATGTAGCTATTAACTTGCTTCACCATTATTCCTAGGTGTCCACCAGAAGATCTCAAATATGTACGCTATGTGAAAATATCTACAGACAGACATGGAGCAACGGTGTCAAACAGACAAGAAAATAAACTTGCTGAAGATTTAATAGAAGTTTTATTGACCTTCTTGTTCGCTTTCATTTTACGAGCGGTTATACTCTCTTGTGATTGCTTGCTTGCGTAAAAAAATACGGTCTTGTAAACGTCAAGGAAAAAAGAATTGGTACACAAACCTTTTTTTAAGACGTTATTTTATTACCTTTATCATCACAAAAAGGGACAGGAGAAGTAAATTTTAAATGATAACTGCACGTTTACGAGACATGATTGTTATGCAAGTGTGTGTTTGCAATAAGAACATTTCCATCGAAATTTGAAAGCCTTACAAGTTCCGCACTCTTTTCTTAAAATTCTAAGATTTTCTCTTAAATATAACTATTTGCAGAGTAACCGAATCCCAACATTTGAGGTTGATTACGGGATTATGGATTACCATTTGAAAATAGTGGATTGGGATTACGAGTTTGGATTACCGAGTCTAAAATTTTGCTGGATTATGGATTAATCTGTTAGGCAAATTCGGAGGTCTGGATTTTGGATTCTGGATTACGTAATCCAAATCCGGATTTTTGGGATTACATGCCCAAAATCCAACAAAGTTTTAGTACTTTTGCTTTTTCGAATACCATTTCTTTCCCTTTCTGCACTCGTTATAGTATTAAAAACATTAAAAAATACATATAAAATAGTACCATTCTTCATACTTTTGTACAAATTTACCTGTTGTCTTATTAAAAAAGAACAATTCCATATAAATACTCAATATTCTATTCATATTCAATAAAATCCGAATCCAGATCCCGGAAAATCCGGGGATTGGGATTAAAAGTGGATTATGGGCTCCTAAAATCGTATATTACATTACGGATTTTGGATTACCAATTTTGAATCTTTCACTTGGGATTAGGATTATGGATTGTAATCCGTAATCCAATCCCGTAATCGATACCGTAATCCGGATTTTCGGCTACTCTGACTATTTGTTTTTATTAAACATATTCGGTACTGAATTACATGATGTATTTACCATGCTCCAATACTTGAAATAATTTCATTTAATTGAATTTACTAGTTAAATGAATTTCATTAAATTAAAGTACACACAGTAATTATGTTACCAAGAAGCTATAAAATGACACAATATTCACTGCAAACACAAGTTGTTACTGTAACACCTCCCGAGAAATGAACAGAAGAACAAGTTGACTAATGAATACTCTGAAAGTTTCATAACCAAGTTATATAGGTACATTGGCTCAAAGCAAACTGCAAAGATGCAAAAGGCCATTTTATAAAATGATGAATACATTTCCACTTTACGTTAGCTTGCCGAGCCAAAAACTACTAACATCTTGTGCTTTCTTCGTCAGCCTACCGGAACAATGAGAATTCCTGCCTTGTTGGACGAAAGTGTAAAATTGACATTTCTATTTGACTTTCACTGTTACGAAGGGCGAAGCTATGTAAATTGAGGTCATTTCTCACAGCTCAGCACCAGCTTGGGTTAATTAGCACATTAGCAATGATTGTGGCTGTTAAATGTCTTGATAATACATAAACTTTCTCTCTCAAAACTGTCAGGCTTATAGTTCAGGATAAATTAACAGCATAGGAACATGCAGAGAAACTAACGTGTTGGTCGTAACTTGCAAATCCTTACTTGCTCCATTCAACAGCGCTTCAAAGAAACCGCATCTTAAATTGACTTACAGTTTTTGTAATAACAAAATATTGAGAACGGAAATTACAATAAATACCTTCTCCCAAAAGAATTTCAAAAAAGGGTTACAATTAGGTCTAGCATGCTTGTGTTGCACAGTATTGTAATTGATAAGGCTCTTTTTTGTTAGCTCACACACCTATAAACAGATGTGTTTGGATTCATTGTTCATTTCTGTAATTCCGTCATTGTTACCACTATAGCAGGTGTTCTTAAAGTAACGTGATATTGAATGTTTGTAGTTGATACCTCGAATTCAAAAATGGGTTCAATTTCGGAAGCCATCCTCAGTTAAAGGGTACATTAGGGGAAAGCTTTCTATACGTTCCTGTAACGTCTCAATTTTATATTGCTCGTGCATGTATGGTACCGTTACAAGAATTGGTTCTGGCTAATCTTCTGTTTTTTTTGGAATTAAACTCGATTACCTAATGAAAATAAAGTTGGCAGTTTGTAATCACATCCCAACCGAAGAAGTTTTGAAGTGTTTCACAACTAGTCAATCAAAATAGAAAACTCAATATGGGAAACTTATACGCTCAACAATTTTCTTATGAGTATTTATTTAATATTCAATTCTGTAGATTTAACATAAAACGCTTGGTACATGTTCTAAATAGGACTGACAAAGAAATTCCGGTTATCCGTTATATCATTTATCATGCTTGTGTTGCATTATTGGATCTTACACTATCGGGAGAAACTGCATCGAAATTTCACACACTACTTTTTGATAGTTGTTGAATTGGCGTTAAAAAACTAAGCATTTATATATGTAGTGCAATTTTATGGAAACGGGTAAAATACATAGCAGTTTTACCCGTACAGCAGAACCTCAATGGGAATTTATCCTTCAAAATGGCAACCCGTATTAACCTGCAGGGTGTTACATGTTTCGTGAGCGTCTGAGTCAGATGCAAAAAATGGAACGCTCGATTGGATTGCTAACCAGTTTAGGGAATAAAAGCTCCCGATAGAATTAAGTTTCATTAGACTCATTTACTAGAACTAGAACCCAAGTAGTATACAAAATCGATTTTAAATGACATTTTGTAGCATTGTAACATTTCCAATAGGAATTTTCGGTTAGCTAAGCACGATTCAAAATGATAAAAGAAGATTAAGGCCTGCACATAGCTCTATCGTATGCCTGCATGTATTCATTCTCATTATGGGGATTATCTGTGGTACATTTGTCAGCTTAATGAGCGTTATTCATATCAAGCAAACGATGCGTTACTAATAAGAGCAAACGTCACAAAAATTACTGAAGCAAATGGAAGTTGCTAAAAATTGAGAATATATTTTTAACATATAACGTTTATAGTGTTGGTTACTTGTCAGACGAGGTGTCTATTGTCCGAACGTTAACTGAATTTCACACTACGTTATTATTGATGTAAAATATCAGTTATTATATTTACCTGCGGGTTCATTTCATGGGATGTGCGAAGTGGCCATAAATCCAAATAGAGAGATTAATCATACTGTCACGTATAATGCGCAAAACTAAAGTTCTAATTTCCTTCTTCTGTTAAAGCAGCTTAATTTGTTAAAGACGGATTTGATAACTTGGGTTTCTTTATTCAAGCGTCACATAGTGTGATAAGATCATTATTTTCTGCAATCTAGTATAAGCAAGAACACACTTGAAATGTCCTCCAACTTTCACCCTCATGCCAGTTATATATAACAGTCTGAGTGTGTACCAATTAAAAATCGACCAATTCACATTTTTCATACAATCAATTTGTGAATGTCAAGGTATTTATAGATGAAAAACAACTAAATATAATTTAGATAGCACATATTTCCCATAAAGACGGGTACCAACACCAAGCAAAGCTATTAAGGTAAATGAATGGTGATGATGATATTGGTAAAATCTTTGCTCAAGAACAAGAAAACGTTTTCTGTTACGGTGTTAGCTGTAGTGTAATTGTTGTGTATCACGATTAAACTGTTGTAGGTTAACAGAAAGAAATCACAGATGTAACAATATATGTTGGTTGTGAAAGTTCAAGCTGCTTTCTCTATCATAAAATTAAATTGCGGCTTTCATTTTTGTTCGACTCAACCAAGTTTCTAAATGACTGAAGAATGCCGCGATGGAATGATTCTCCTCTGTAGAGAATTTTTGTTAACTCATTTTACCAGATTAATTTTTTCTACTTAATGTAAAGCAAGAGAATTTCATGTATGTTGCCAATCAGATATCTTCTGGCAAATCTTTCAGCAAAGGTGTCAAACTGGCAAGCAAACAAACCTGATGGTGTACTTAACGAAAGTCTTAAAAATATTGCTTTTATATTCCATTCGTTTCAACACGTTTTATGTCAAGCGACATGAGGCAAGCAAGTCGGGGTACCTAAAAGTAGAAATCGAATTCTTTATGAAATACCAGGCTACGTATATTACAATTCGTAAAGAACGTAGGAATTTATAAATATGATGAAACAAAGATATAACAAATAATACAGAATATCAAGTAATATGAAAATTATTTAATTTAACAATTTGCGAGTTAGCAATCTAGTACCCCGATATATGCAGAAGAGGAGAATGTTTATCTGCTAATTAAATTAAATATAACACATTTAATTTTAACACTTTATAATTGTAGCATATTACTTTCATTATCTAAGTTAATTTCCATAAAAATTAGATTTTGTTAACATTACTAAAAAAAAATGGAAATTCCCAAAAATTAAATAATAAAATTTCAAAAATGCTATTACATAAAGAATAATGAATATTATTACTTTATAATCATTATTTTTTATTGAGCGAAGACAATAAATAAATATTTATTACGATACATTGTAACAATACTTCTTCAGACAGAAGAACTAGAGTGTCTTACTTCACTTTGCACACAACAACTGATACGATGAAACCAGCAGCTACTTCGAACCCCTGACAAGTCCAGTATTTTTGCAGCAGGCAGTTGAATGTGAATTAAGACTGACAACAAACACGAAGTGAATAACAATTTCCAATTATACGTCCATCACATCAATTTTTTGCAACAAACTTGCATTATTCCTACAGAGAAAGTCGTGACTAAAATTGGTTTCTTTATTAGAACCAGCAAACTTTCATTTACTTTTTCCATACTATCATGATTGATTCCGCCATGATTACTTAGAAAGTACAAAACGAAGTGCAATTTCATACTTTGTCCGTATGCGACAAATTCTCAAGTTCCAAGCATAATTTAGCAAAAATGTACAGGAAAATCGATTAAAAAGGAGCGTGGCAATTTTTGGGACCTTTTGCAATAATTTTGTTCATTATTCTAATATCGGTGTAGGTACTACTTGGTAGTTTATAACATCATATTGTCAGGAAAAATAAATTAAAGATAATATGCGTGATTGAAAAGTGAACTAAGCGATTAATCACAAATTAATTAAATATGTCTGATATTATTATGCGTTTACTTGAGAACTCAAGGAAAGTGTAAACCATATCAATAATTGGAGTATTTTTATAATTAATTTAGAGTTAAATACCCTTTGAATTGTTTATAACAACGTAAATAGACATTTCCCAATTGTAAAATATGCGGTTCTGCTCAAACGTGGCTTTACCAAGATTTTAATTAATTTGTTCGTCATCCACATACCGGAGCATTTCCGTTATGTAGTATAAGACGTTTAAGTGTAAATTGAGTCCTCTTGCTCAACACCTCACCAACGCGTTCACTATAAATTTATATTCACATTAAATTCAAACATACGTTTTAATTATATCCGTCATCCCTGATAAAAGGCATCATTCAATTTAGATTACAACCTTAATAATTCATATAATTTTTGATGACAACTATATAAACCCCTTGCAATATCTTCATCTACCTATACAACGCACAAAGAATTTCAAACTAACATAAAAAAAACTAACGAAAGCACAGTTACCCATAAAGTATGAGGAACAGATTTGGGTACAAGTTTACATAAGATTTTGCTAGTATACATGACTTATTTTTGAACCGTTCGTATTGTAGTTTCCAGCAGCCAGGACAGTTGGCCTTTGTACCCTTTATGAAACAACAGATTCAAACCTTACATTTTGGATGCCGAGGCGTCGCAACGGTATTCTGTATGGGGGCAGGGACGACAGTAGGACATTACATGCAAAAAATTGTATCACACCTAAACCACCCATTTTCTATCTCGTCATTGTCTCAAAACACTTGAGAGAACGACAGAATACACCAAAATATTTAATAAAAATGCCATACCATGTATGTATGTAACAGTACTAGTACTTAATTCCAGTTGGAAATTGCGCCCAATTTTCCTAATTCATTTTTTGGCTGCTGAATGGATGATCGAAAAGCGAATACCAGTTATGGCATTACTGCAATTTTATGGTAACACACCAAATACATCACAGTTGGCACGAATAATAACACACCAAATGTTTAACTGACAGTCGTTAAGAATTCTTCTTACAATAGGACCAGTCCAAAGAAAATGACATATCGATCCACAGTTTCGTTGTCGGGTGTAACAAGTTTGGTCTGAGCCAAATGCAGAAACGTTAAGCTCCACTTGATCCTTAACCAGCTTAGAGAATAATATCCCCGGTTGGAATTAGGTTCGTTAGACTCAATTACTTAAACCCATGTTCTTATAGAAAATCGATCTGAAATCAAGTTGAGTAACAACTTTCAAATGCATTTATGGTATGCTGAACGTTTGGGGTCATGACTAATACTATAACGATAAATAGAACGAGATCTTGATGGTTGGTCGAACGGTTAATATGTCATTTACAGGATTACTAGTTTAGTTTCCTATTTGGTCTCTAAATAAGTTAAAAAAAACGCTTCGTGGATTAAACGAAGAAAGGAAGGATCAAGAAACGCAACTTTGCGAGAATCTTCATGATTTCAAGAAGTCCTTTCATCCTCTTTTACTAAACTACTCAAACATAACTTATGTGTACAACTAGCGCATCGCAAAATCGGGATCTACTCCAGTGTAATATTGAATACTCAACGGAATAAACAATATTGTCGTTTTTTATAACAGTGTTTGAAAGTTCTGTAGAATCTCTAATGTCTGACTCGTGAAGCGATAATCGCTTGTGTGTGCTTCTTAAATTTAATTGATACAACCTTTAAAATTGTCTTTTGATCCACCCGTTATCATTTTTTATTTAGAATTTTGGTTTTACTTGTCAAACAAACAGTTATGAGAGTTTGAGTTATTGAATCTTTTAGTTTGAGGTGACAATGCACAATATGTTCATTAGGTTCTCAATTAATACAGAGAACCAAATACACATAAAACTATATAGCAAAGCCAGCCAACTTGTACTCCCTCTTATTTATCAGTTTCTTAATGTCATGTTTCTTATAGAATCGTTACTTGGATAGCATGTATTAATACAGTGTGATGGAAATCTCATTAAATTTAATTGAGCAAGGACTTTCATACTATATACGATTTGTTCGTTTTGTTTCTTAGTTTTTGAATATGGCAGAAGCTGTTCACATGCTTCTGGTTTTCTGCTGATCTACGTACTAATTTATGTATGTGTAGTTTTAGGAGACTTTCAATGTTTCTTCTGCAATTTTAACTAAATTTTGAGGATAGGTAGATTTCGTTTTGATTGGGTATCGATATTGGATTTGTTTTTAAACAGCAGTTCGACATCAGACTTACTAGGGCATAATTTATCATCGTTTAAACATGTGTTCACTAAAAAATGCTGTTGATAAAATGAAAACTACAACAAACCCGCGTCCTATGATGCCATTTGAGTTTGAGAGTTTGTATTAAATTTGCTTTATAAAAAAACAAATTCCCCATCATAACATATAACATTCCACTGCTTTCTCCCATAAAAGCACAACTGCGATGATTCGTCACGTGATTAAATTGAGTAAGCTTCGCATCAACCCAGCAAGAATTTCCGTTCATTCTTATTGCAATCAGGTTTACTTTGTTGTACGTATGTATACGTTAGCAAATTGTACTCTGGTCTGTCTCTCAGCTCGCCATGCTGTGGGAAAATGATGGTTTATGGGATGAAGCAGCGTCAATAGTCATCACGTCAGAAACCTAAGAAAGGAATGACTCAGACCGTGGAGAAAGCACTGTTACTGCAGAAACTACGCTATAATTTCCTTGATCAATACCATTACCAACTGACCAGACAAGAGACAGCAAAATGGATCAAATGTGGAATGTGCGGTTGGATGATTTAAGCTCAACTCTGATCTAATATAGAATCGAATGATTTAATGGGAAAAGCTCGACGAGGAGAAAGCTGTAATTTTCTTCCCTTCCAATTTTCTTTCTATTGGTTGAACTCTATTATGATCAGAGTTGACGCTTAAATCATCCAACCGCCACATTCCACATTTGATCATTTTGCTGTCTCTTGTCTGACCGTCAGTTGGTACAATGTCATTGTCAAGGAAGTTTATAGCGTAGTTTCGTGCAGAGTAAACAGTTGCTTTCTTCCACGGGTCTGAGTCATTCTTTTCTTAGGTTGTCTGAGTGATGACTATTGACTCTCTTCATTCCCACTTAAACATCATTTTTCCACAGGCATGGCGGGCTGGAGAGACAGCACCAGAGTCACAATTTGCCTAACGTATACATTACGCTACCACAAAGTAAACCCTGATTGCAATAAGCAATGAACGAAATTCTTGCTGTGTTATGCCGGAAGCTTACTCAATTTTTAATCGCGTGAGCGAATCGTGGAATGTTATTTATGTTATTATTGCGAACTTCCTTTTTATTTTATACAGCAAATTTAATACAAACTCTCAAACTCAAATGGCATCATAGAGACGGGGTTGCTAGTAGTTTTTCTTTTATCAACAGCATTTTTTTAGTGAACACATGATTAAACGAGGATAAATTATGCCTAGTAAGTCTGATGTCGACTTGTTAAAAACAAATCAATATCGATACCCCAATCAAACGAAATCTACCTATCCTCAAAAATTTAGTTAAAATTGCAGAAGAAACTTGAAAGTCTTCCTAAACTACACATACATAAATTAGTACGTAGATCAGCAGAAAACCAGCGCAGCATGTGAACAGCTCTGCCATATTCAAAAACTAAGAACAAACGAAACAAATCGTTTTTATAGTAAGAAAGTCCTTGCTCAATCTAATTTAATCATATTTCCATCACACTGTATTAATACATGCTATCCAAGTAACGATTCTATAAGAAAACATGACATAAGAAACTATAAATAAGAGGGAGCTACAAGTTGCGCGCTTTAATATATAGTTTTATGTTAGTTGGTTCTCTGTATAAATTGAGAACCTAATGAACATGCTGTGCATTGTGACCCCAAAATAAAAGATTCAATAACTCAAACTCTCATAACTGTTTGTTTGACAAGTAAACCAAAATTACAAATTAAAACATGAATAACAGGTGGATCAAAGACAATTTTAGAGGTTGTATCAATTAAATTTAAGAAGCACAAACAAGCGATTATCGCTCACGAGTCAGACATTAGAGATTCTTTACAGAACTTTCAAACACGACGACAATATTGTTTATTCTGTGGAGTATTCAATATTACACTGGAGTAGATCCCGATTTTGCGATGCGCTAGTTCTACACATAAGTTATGTTTGGAGTAGTTAGTAATAGAGAAAAGTATTCACGATGGAAGGACTTCCTGAAATCATGAGATTCTCGCAAATGTGGCGTTTCTTGATCCTTCCTTTCTTCGTTTAATCCACTAAGCGTTTTTTTGAATTTATTGAGGGACCAAGTAGGAAACTAAACTAGTAATCCTGTAAATGACATATTAACCGTTTCGACCAGCCATCAAGATCTCGTTCTATTTATCGTAATAGTATTAGTCATGACCCAAAAGTTCAGCATACCATAAATGCATTTGAAAGTTGTTGAATTTCAGATCGATTTTATTAAGAACATGGGTTTTAAGTAATTGAGTCTAACGAACCTAATTCCAACCGGGATATTATTCTGTAAGCTGGTTAAGGATCAAGTGCGAGCTTAACGCTTCTGCATTTGGCTCAGACATTCACCAAACTTGCTTACACCGACAACCAAACTGTAGATCGATTATGCCATTTTTCTTTTGGACTGTTCCTATTGTAAGGAAAGGAGAATTCTTAACGACTGTCAGTTAAACATTTGGTGTGTTATTATTCGTGCCAACTGTGATGTATTTGGTGTGTTACCATAAAATTGCAGTAATGCATAAAACTGGTATTCGCTTTTCGATCATCCATTCAGCAGCCGAAAATGAATTAGGAACATTGAGCCGCAATTCCAACTGGAATTAAGCTACTAGTTATGTTACATGAATACATGGTATGGCATTTTTATTAAATATTTTGGTGTATTCTGTCGTTCTCTCAAGTGTTTTGAGACAATGACGAGATAGAAAATGGGTGGTTTAGGTGGATACAATATTTTATATGTAACTGTCCTTTACTGTCGTCCTTTGTCTGCCCCCCCATACAGATGCGACGCCTCGAGCATTCCAAATGCTAGGGTCTTGAATCTCGTTGTTTCATGAAGGGCCCTACAAAGGCCAACTCGGGCTGGCGGTGGGAAAACTGACAAGAATGAACGGGTTCAAAAAAAACGTCCATGTATACTAGCGACAAATTCTTTTATGTAAACTGTGCTACCAAAATCATGCTTCTCATCTTTATGGTTAACTTTGCATTTCGTTGGTTTTTTATGTTAGTTTTTTGAAATTTCTTTGTGCATTATATAGTGTTGCATGAAATATTGCAAGTGTGCTAAGGTTTATAAGTTATCATCAAAAAAAGTTTCTAAATATTAAGGTTGTAATCTAAATTGAATGGATGCCCTTTTATCTGATGACGGATATAACTTAAAATGTAGGTATTGAATTTAATGCTGAATATAAAATTTATACTGACCCGCTGAGTTGGTGAGGTGTTGCAGCAAGGAGGACTCAATTACACTTAACACGTCTTCATACTACATAACGTAGAAATGCTGAGCGGTATGCTAGATGACAAACAAATTTATATTAAAATCTTTCGTAAAGCCAGCGTTCGAGCAGGAACCAGTAGTTTTTGCCCGCCCCGATCCTTTAGGACACTTGGAAATGTCTATTTACAGTTGTTATTAACTATCAAATCGGATTATAACTCAAAATTATATAAAAAATACTCCCATTATTAGATATGGTTTACACTTCCTTGAGTTCCGACAGTAAACGCCATAATAATTATCAGGCAGATTTAATTAATTTGTGCATTAATCACCTATTTTCACTTTTACAGTCCGCATATATACCTTTAATTTTATTTTTTCCAGACAATATGATTGTTATAAACTACCAAGTAGTACCTACACCGATAATTATAATAAATGAACAAAATTAAAATTCAAAAGGTCCCAAAATTGCACACGCCTTTTTTTATCGTTTTTTCCTGTACATCTTTCTGCTAAAATTATGCCTGTGAACTTTGAGAATTTGCTCGCATCGACAAAGTATGAAATTGCACTTTTCCTTCTGTACTTTCTAAGCTAATCATGGCGGAATCAATCATTGGTTAAGCTATGGACAAAAGCTAATTTTGAAGTTTGCTCGCGTTGCTAAATAATGAAACCAATTTTAGTCACGACTTCTCTCTGTAGGAATAATGCAGTTTGTTTG
>LJIJ01004834.1:0-13471 GCA_001718145.1 Orchesella cincta
GACCAACGATTTCGCTTGTGTTTTGCTAGTTGTCTAAATCCTGAAATACACATAAGAATCAATGATAAAATCATATGAAAATCAATTGGATTACACCAGCAAAATTTTAAAAATTCAACCTTTGTCCTGGAGAATTTTCGTGAAGGAGTGATTGCTAACAGTTAACTGATACATGACTTTTTCACACTTTTTCACACTTTTTTCACTTTAAATGACTAATGTCAGAAAAACTCCGGTTACGTGAGCTAATGCAAAAAACATGTTTACTAAGAAAACATGCGGAGATTTTTCTTTTAGGATTGAATAGGAAAGCTGGGTGCTTGAGAGAGTATACACTAGGGACAGTAAACACACACAAATTTTGCATTGTTGCCGGATTTTGCTGTTGCTACTTTTAGTAAAACGTTAGTCTTGTCATCCCAATTAAAAGGGAAAAGACGTAGATGTCCACCAATGTTGATTTGTAATTTTAACACATCCTGACTTAATTTTAAAACCATTTTAGATGACTGTGTCCAAGCTGCTTTAATTTTCTACTGAAGTTGGTCCGGAGTTTCTGCTAGAATTTAATAAACCTTCACTGCCACGAGCAAACAAAAAATGATTGTATCTCTAAATATTTTAATTCTTCATTTCCGAGGTGGAATTATTGCCCTTTAGTTCAGATCTACCCTTTTCATGTTGTTTTTGATTAAGTCAAACACTTCCGACACAATTGAAAATGGAAAAATAATGAATTTAGTGTCAAAAACTAATGAAAACTAGTACAGCTTTTTCAATATTCAACATGATCTTGGTAGACCGACCTCGTTGAATTACAATATAATTGAAAAAACCGGTCTCGTAGATGATTATTTGATGATGATTATGATATTTTTAAAAATTCGTAGTAATAAGCTTAATGCTGTTAGAAATTTCGGCCTTTCGTATTATTTATAATTCAGCATTAAAAATTACGTGCTCATACAATAGCCCGACACGTATTGACAAGCGTTGTAGTAAAGGAAAACTTTCAATTGTTGAACAAATCAATCAATTCATTTAATCCATTTGTAAACAATGCCAGTAACGTCAAAAAGTGTCCTTGAGAAAATATCAAAAAATCGATTTAACAATGATTGACAGTTACAGATTTCTGTGAAAAAGTTTTCTGTCTAAGGATTGCTGTAGTTGGGAAAACAGACAAAAAATGATACAACAAACAATTTGTTGATTCACAAAGTTTGTTATCTCAAACTATTTCGATTTGTTTTTAACAAATATTATAATTCCACTGGGTTTTCCAATGAATGAAAAGCTATTTTTAATGTTGTTGTTCTTTGGTGACCTATATTCTGCAGCTGAATTTTAAACCAGAAAACTATAGCTTGCGCGGTGGTCTTATTATATTACTTATCATACCTTTCAATCAGTTACTTGGAATTCACCGTGACCGGCACTCCCTTAAAAACTAATAATTTCATCGTCAGTTCGGCAGCTTCGGCAACCCACTCAGAGTTTTGAAAGCAGTAAACAACTAAGATTTATCAAAATTAAAATATTTACAGCTTTTGGTTGCTTGATCGTTACATTATGCAAACTAATAAACAGCACATATATATACAGAATGTTGAGAAAATTTGAAACAAAATGGACATTGTAATCCAGGCATCCTTATTTGTTCTTAAGTAAAAGAAACATCATACGTTGCAAACAAAATCTTACCAAGAGGGAGCTTTTGATCTATCCACTATATGAAAAGTTCTAAGTTTCAAACACGGTAACGATCGTAAACACTCCGTTGCCTTTCAGTGGCCAATTTCTAATTGAGCGGGGAAAAACCCTACGAATATGAGAAGAATTTGCTAGCCACATCCACGACAAAGCTAAAAATGGTTGTAATCATTGTAACGACTACCATCACCGAGAATAACAAAGCTGGGAGATGGCCATCGGACATTTTAATTGTGTAGAGTCGTGCAATCATCGTGTACGCGCAGAACGTTTGTATAGCTGGAAGTAGGTACAGTTGGGAATAACTATTAATAATTATAGTGTAAACTTGAAATTTTATACATAATGAGGTCAACTGCCACCGTTTCGTTTGACCTCCTAATGCAACTCGTCTTGAGGATACATAAAATTCTAGAATGCTCTCATTCCATATCTGAACTGTCATGCCAAAAAGAATAACTTTAAATCCGCCAATTAGAGTTACAAAGAACAAGAGGCTGGCTTCAAGGAAATAAGATACAAATTGAAAGTACAACAACGTACATGATTGGGGAAAAATTTACGACATTGCGATTGATGAAGATTGACAAAAGGAAAAATGAAATGTTGAAAATGGTAGAAGGAATCAGTCCTTTCGTTTGGTAGCGGTTTTCTTACATCCTAATTTCCGGGTAGTTCTACGAATTCAATTAGAACTAGAAAATCAGTTTGGGATGACCTATTTACTCAGTTTTATCAGCATTTACATTAGACTTACCCTTTTTTGAGGTCTACGTTAAAGTCTGTATTGAATTGAAGTTACATAGTTTGGTATTTTGATAGCTTTCATTAAATATGTGTAGATTTAAATTAAAATGTTACGATTATCATAAACCTGTGCCAAACATCCATGTAATTAAAAAGTGATTTTTCTTACAGTACTTCCTTACAAGGGCTAATTTCACAAATCGCACATCAAAGCGTGTTGATAACACTAAAATAGAATAAACTTTAGTTTGCTTCCAGTTTTCTCCTGTTCTTATTCGAAAATATGACTCATACTAATGCACACCGTTAGATTGACTTAAAAAACAAATCAAATACACAATTTTACTGCTACATTTTATTGGTTTACAATAATGTTAGACTGTCCCTGACACTGTTATACTTGCACTAGTTGCACTCATAAATACAGCAAAGCTAAGCCAATTTGGTATTTTCACAGGCGCCCGTAAAAAGGTTAAAAGCCACATTGTTTGCATGCGCATTTCTTTAAAATTGGTTAAAAATTTGGAAAAATTCATTATTAATATCTTAAGCTAACTTTTGACCTGGAATTTATATCGCAAGACTTTTAAATATTTTTTGTTGCTTCAGAGAGTTAGGCCATCAACGTAATCAGTGAACTCATTTTCTAGTGTCTTGGATCAATTAAAGTCAAAATTTCTCAGGACTTTAAGCTTTCAATCAAGCGTTAAACTGGGGTCGGACTGCTCGAAAATTGTTTGGGAACCTAAATTATTTTTAAATTAAGAGTATATTTACTTATTTAGATTACAACCAGATAAACTCCCGAATCCAGGAGTAACATTTAACCCCAATATCTAAAAACTTTCATGATTTGAAGGCAATACACGGCCAGTGTTTATAGTATTCGGATACGACAAGTTGTTCGCATCGCGTAAACTACAAACTAAAATGCTTATACAAGCTGATTTACTAACGTTCTTACTTCAATCCGCCGCGGACGTCTCCTGTCTTACCGGAAAAGCCTTTAATTGGGACAAAACACGACAACTGTTGAGCACAAATCCGAAAGGCTTCATTACAAGCTGTGTAGCAGGAGCCATGTTGGGAACCTTACAACTGACAAATCTTATAATAAAGGAACAAAAAACGCACACGGGGATAAGCAGCGAAGAAACCCTGTGTCTTTTCTTAGCATTTTATTTATTTTGGCAGACTCACCAAACTTTTACCATGGCATTTTGTGGAATAGAATTTGAAAACTTTGTGAATGCCGCATATTCATTCGAGCAAACACACGCCCTAGAAATAAATGCTGCGCTTCAAACGAAGTCAAACAATAGGATAGTTACACTAACCAAATTTTTTATGCGTCTAACAAGCTGTTCAGCAACTAGAATTGGTGGGCTTATCTTTGCACTCTTGGCGGTTGTGTCGCCAACCTTACCTGTAAACGTTCTTTCATACTACCCTGGAAAAGCACTGATTGATTGGTGGCTATTTTTAACATTAAATAATCGTTATCAAACTGTCTTAAAATATGTTTCTATGTGCGTATCTTTCGTTTTGAACTGGATGACATGGACTTCCCTCATGAAATTTGGTGTACTCAATCTAAATCAGATTATGCTTGGAATATCATGCCTGTCTGTATACATGTCGATTATCAAAAGGTAGGTAACATTTTAGAGAATAATGAGTAATTCATATAAGTATAATCAATAATATACGTCTCTTAACAGGAAACTACAGTTACGTACATCTAGACCGATTTATGGGGTTGAAACGATGACAATCGATGTTAGAAAACTCTACCAGGAACTCCGAATTCTCGTGACTTGTTTCAATCGTGCACATTCTGGACCATTGGTTTCACTTCTAGTTACTATGGTTACTGTCCTTGTTCTTTCAGCAGTAACAAACATAAAAGCCTTGACAGCAGAAAAATTTACATCTCACGGTTTGCTGTACATGAACTTATTCTTTTAGATACGGCTGTAAACTCCTTGGTAATTATTGTAGCAGTGTACGGCCTTTGTGGAAATCTTCACAGTGAAGCGTGTGGTATTGTTACTCAAATGAAACGCGTAGCTTTGATTCTAAGCAAAAGGCAACGAAACGAGCTACGGAGGAGCGTAATGGCACTTCCGGTTCTTAAAATTGAATTGGGTGGCTCTAATTTGGTTGAGAAGAGGACATGCTTTGTTTACTTGGAATTTGCCCTATTAAGAATTGTAGATAGTTTGTTGTTGACTAAACCATGACCTACGCAATAAAATCGTTGCGAAGATTTTCTTTGCATCGTTAAAGAATAAAATTGTCTGGTAGTTAATTTAAATGTGTAGGCAAATTTGATGATAAGTGAAGTATCTTTGGTGCCAGGAGAGTTCAAACAACTAAAATAGTGTTTTTAGGGTAGTTAGATACGCTGAACGCACTTTTAGTTTTCTGAGAAAGGTTTAGGTTTCTGAACATGTTAAATTTATGAAGCAGCAGTAACTTTACAGGCAGATTTACTACATTTTATAAAAACAAAGTTCATTTTACGTAACTCATTCAACGATTTAGGCAAATTTTTGTTTTTAGTATTATTAGAGTGTTTAAGAAAAATTGCAGGCATTGTCACTTTTATTTTGTATGCCTAATTCACTCACCGTTGGATTTGACAATACAGTATTCATTTGTGCAAATTTTAAAGTTAAGTTTCACAAAAAACTAAATACAGCATCGTGCCCAGCGTGTCAAACTACTCTATAACACTATTTTACTTGTCTGAACCCTCCTGGCACCAAAAATACTCCCCTTGTTAGGTGTAGTAAACAAAACAATAGTTAAAAAAGCTAGCATAAGGAATATACATTCAATACAAAATAATAAATTTACTTTTCCAAGCTTGAATTTTCGGATATTGTACCATCCACTTACAAACGTCAATTATTGATACATTATATAAAATTAGTTCCCGTAAACACAATTTTCGTGTAAACATTACTCTTTTAAATTCAGTTTAATTTACTCGACGAATTGTGCCACAAATCATACATATTAGATTCTATGTGAATAGATTGGCATCCTTCCTTTTCCTGTTAAATTCCTAACGAAAATTTTGATAGCGCCAACTAACATGTCAATTAACCTTCTTTTAATAATCTGTGTTTGTGCCATGCATGTTTAAACTGAAACATGCATGTTTCAGTTTAAACAATTCAGTCCTTCAAAAGTTTACAAAATATCTTAGTATGTAACCTCCCAAATTGGTAATACTAAATTAAAAAATATTGTCTCATTGTTTCCATTTTGTGTTGATAATACTCCAAATAATAAAGTCCAATTGTGTACTTGTGACTTTAAAATTGGTTTTAAGTTATCTCAAAACTTTTATTCTCACATCTGTTGAAAACATCGGCTTTATTGTTGTTGTTTCACAACGAAGTATGTAATTACATTTATGCTCCAAATAAGAAGATCAAAGATTGGAATTTCATATATTATTTCCGGAGTTAGTCCGGCATTGTTGATGACCGCATTTTAAACTAATTAACAACCCGATTGAAAACAAGATATCAAATTTCAGGTATCCCCTTAGAAAACTATTTAAAGTACATACATGGCTTACGCTATGCCAACATAAATAATAAGATCGATATCTATAAACATTTGGAATATAATCATAACTATTACAATGCCTAAATATTTTTTGCAGTTTTAGACGGTTACGTACTACATACATTAGGCTTTCAAATACAATCAACAGTTCAACTTGTTTTCTTTGCAACGCATATTTCAAAATCCGGTAACGACTTCCACGTCTGAGATAATAGTACTGATTTAAAATGAATCTTTGGTATAAATATTATTAGTTAATCAGCAGTATTAAGTTATCTTTTTCAAATGTTTCAGTAATAGCTACCTTTTAAAATCAACAAATAGATACACACTAATTAAAAATCAGACTTTCGAAATCTGATAACTTTGTAATTACGTACAGTCCATTTCGGTTTAAAAAAACATACAGTACATTGTTTACCTTAAAGATCAATTACATGTGTAGCAATCGTTAACGTCAACTGTGTACAAGCAGGATAGTTTACTAAAACTTTTCAGTTTTGACTATTCCAACTTTGACTTTGATTATTGATTAAATCGTTGTAAAAATTCGAATCCGTCCAATGAACTTTAATTTCTTTAGAATTAAATCATGTCTGTATGCCCTCTTTTTAAGCCCTTCCTGTTGGAAAATTAATTTCTAAAAGCACACGTGCGATATTTGCCAATCTATTAGGTAAATAAGAATATTATTCATTAGTAGTCATGTTAGGGGTTGGCAAACACTAAAAGCAAACAGCAAAAACTAGGAGGTACTATTCTTTAGTTTTATGGAAAAACTAGTCTATCAGTTGCTTGACTGGCCATCAGTCATTTGTAAGTCAAATCAAAATTTAAGTTACAATTCGTGACATACGTTTGGAATTTGTAGCCCGTGGCTTGACAGAATTTAATTTAATTTTAGTTCTGATACGTATTTGCAAACTAAAATCGGCTTTAAGCGACTGAAATCTTTTTCATAAAGTAATTTGAAACTAGTTTCCTAGCTGTTTGTTAGGGGAAATTGTATGCAACTACAGTTAACCGAGGAGAAAATCTTAATTGTAATTGGAACCACAAATATTTGTTAAAAATAAGACCAATTCTTAAAACATAGCTCAACGTAAATTTTTGAAAAAACTACTTCCAACACTATCGACTTAAGGAACTTTTTAAAAAAGCTACCACTATCAGGACAACATTCAATTCGCTTTTCATTTTATTATATATTGTTTTAGCAAAGCAGTGATTCCGTTAACTTAATAACATTATTAGTTTAAAACATGCTTATCAAAGCAAACCTACTAAATTTTTTAATGCCGAAAGACATCTGGCGTGAAGATGTCCACGGTTGTTACTGGGAAACACTTTAAAATGGGACAGCAAGAAACCTAAGTTAAATAGAGAGATAGAGAGATATAATATAACGTAGCTTTCGACTTGGCGCACTATTGAGCGTTGCAGCTCTCGAATCTATTAGCTAAAATGTTCGCGAGCCGCACAATCCAACTCAGAAGATAGATCAAGGTCTCAAAAACAATCGCTTATTCAGCTACGCGTTATTTTTCTGGAAGACAACCATTACACTTTTCGGATGACATTTTACGGAACGGAATTCGAAAATTTTGTCAATGCTGCATATCAATTTGAGATAGCGAACGGCTCCGAAATGAAAATTGCACTGCTAGAAAAGCCAAACAAAAGGATAAGTCTTCACCAAGTTCTGCGTCTATCTTATGCGCTTCACAGGTGTCAGACCTACACTGCTTTTATTTCTTGCACCTGTTGACGGTTGTGGTCGCAATAATACCCCTTAATTTTCTTCTTTCTATCCCGGGAAATCTCTCCTCATTTATGGGAATTTTTTTATGTCAATTGTCAGTCCTGTCACATGTTCCATTATTTCTTCCTGTTGTAGCCTTCTGCCTTAACTGGACAGTTTTAGTTTCTGTAATAAAATTTTGTGCGTTAGAAGTAAACCAAATCATGATTGGAACTTCGTGCCTGTCTGTTTACATGTCAATAATTACCAGGTAAAGTATTAAAAAGTTATTTTTAATCTTTTAATTTTTAGCTATTAAATCATTATTTATACATGTTACAGAAAACTACAGATTCGCCAGTGTAGCCGAGAATTTGGGTTTGAAAATAGAACCAGTGATGTGGCAACCAACCACTCACCAACAACAAACAACAACTCTGTATTCTAGTGACATTTTTCAATCGTGCTCATTCGATACTTTTGGTCTCACTCTTGGTTGTAATGATCATCGTGCTCGTCCTCTCAACAGTAACCGTTATTGAAGCAGTGACCGTGGGTAAATTTGCAGAAGATGGCCTGCTGTACATGAACTGCTTCTTTGTGGTGGTGATGAATGATTCCCAAATCATCATTCTTGCGGTGTTTGGAATAAGTGGAAATCTTCACAGTGAAGCTTGTCGGAGCGTCGCACAAGCAAAGCGCGTAGCTTTAATGAGCGACAAAAAAGAAAGACAACTTCTACAAAGAACTGTATGTGCTCTACCGGTTCTCAAGATTGAATTTGGGGGCACAAACTTTGTTGAGAAGACCACACCCTTTGTATACCTTCAGTTTGCACTTGCGAGAATTATCGATAGTTTACTGCTTTCCAAGCAGTAGAACTCAGATTTCCTACAATTTATTCAATAATGCGTTTAAATTAAATGAAATAAAGGGCAAATTTGAGTATTTACAAAACCCCAAATATGTACTAAATACGGTTGTAACGTAGATCGTAATGTTTAATAGCTTACAATAGTATTGATATGCAAATCATAATAATTAAATTACAAATCCCGGTAGTTGTAAATAAAAATTTTGTGTTGGACGTATAGAGTAAAATCAATTCATTTTCGGAATAGGAAGGTGTGGATTAGACTGAAGTGTTAATAACACGCGTGACAAGACACGGTGTTCAGGAAACAGGAAAATCATAGAGAATGCAGATCTGATTTAGGTGTGATTCGTTTGCGATATGCCCCCAGGAATCTACACTATGCATTCCTTTTTTTGATCATCCCGCGTCCAACTCGGTTAACATTTTACAGTTTTGGCATTAGTCAGCTTAATGTGAATACATTTGTAGGTATTGGAACAATGTGGTAGATAAAAAGGTTAATAAAATGGTATTTTTCATTGTGCAATAAAATAAATGTACAAATGATACATAATGGAAATAAATAGAATGAAAAATGTAGAATATATATATGCCAAAATATATTGAGGCTACATGTCGTTTCACGTAGTCAATTAAAAAACGGAAAGCATTTACACATAATTCATAACGTAACATCTTTCCGACCAGTCAGGTTGCATTACAAACATAAATATCCATAACATAAGCATCCATGAGCATTCAGTTGCCTAAACATCGACATCAGTTCTGTATTATTGCTATAAATCACGTTTTTAAATAATCCAAAAAACTTTATTTTTTTAAAAACAAATTTTCCTGTTTGTCAAAAACATCCGTAATGTTGTTGTTTTGACCTAAATTTGATTTAAAACGAAGCTAATGGTAGCCTTAATATTTCAAATATGGGAAATATGTGCTTCTCAAGAATGTATTCCGAGAAGGTTGACTTCGTCAATTTTGGAACTAATAAAAACCTGATGATGTTTCAAAGCATGATTTCAAGTTTCTAAGAAACATTGGTGTTATTTCAAATATATTTCAAACTATGCGTACAATATAACAAGAAATGAAAAACTTTTCTTTAAATATTTGCTAGAAATGTGTAATTTTTTTCACTAAAGTAAGTTGTTTGATGTTTTGACTTGCTACTGACTAACTTGACCTATTTACCATGATTACAACCCTTCCAAAAAGCAATCTTTAATACTCAAAAGTAGTCTGACAACAGTCTGACAAAGAGACATTAAGTTGTATATGGCTTTTCAAAATTAATTATCACAAAGGAGGTACCTTTAGACTATACACGATTTAATCAAAATACATTTTATATGGTAAACCCTGATATTAGGAAGTATAAACTATGCAGTATTAAAGTTGCATAGAAGCAAGTTTGACTACAACGAAGTTTAGAATTCCAAATTAAACAATGATATAATATATTAATTTGAGAATCATACCAATCATTAATAGCACGAAACTGCTTAGCAAAAACTATGCAGATTATAAATTCTGAGCATGCATGGATTTATTTAAGACGAGCAAAGTTAACTTTATTTGTGTGAAGGTCAAAAAGTCTTGTCAGGCTACTACTACACTATACACTTTTTAATAAACTTATTATTAATACCAAGGTTTAAAGAGTATTTGAACAATTGTTCTATAATTTTAGCAGTGATGCTTTTCAAGCGAATACGTAAACGCCCTTGCTTTCTGCTAGCACGTTCTCTTAAATAAACATGTTGAAAAGTTGCAAAAAATGGTCTAATATAATTTGTTGAAACTTAAAAGACAACTTATTTACTATTTTATCTACTACCAAGTTCTTGATATAAGTAGGAAATATTTTTAATTAGAACCTTAATAATATTGTGTCCCAGAAGTCTAAATCGGCCTTTTTCTGCCGATACCGATATTGATTCTTTTGATTGAGTTTCTGAAATGATAGCTGAAACTTCCCTTAATAAATCAACTGAAACTTGAAATCACGTTTTCAATCAGGTTTTTAATTAGTTCCAAATGCGGAAGTCAACAGGACCAGACCTACTAGGAATACATTCTTGAGAAGCACATATTTCCCATATTTGAAATATTAAGGCTACCATTAGCTTCGTTTTAAATCAAATTTAGGTCAAAACAACAACATTACGGATGTTTTTGACAAACAGGAAAATTTGTTTTTAAAAAAATAAAGTTTTTTGGATTATTTAAAAACGTGGTTTATAGCGATCATACAGAACTGATATCGATGTTTAGGCAACTGTATGCTCATGGATGCTTATGTTATGGATATTTATGTTTGTAATGCGACCTGACTTGTCGGAAAGACGTTACGTTATGAACCATGTATAAATGCTTTCCGTTTTTGAATTGACTCCGTGAAACGACATGTAGGCCTCAATATATTTTGGCGTATATATTAATATATTTTTCCATTCTATTTATTTCCATTATGTATCATTTGTACATTATTTTATTGCACAACGAAAAATACATTTTATTGACCTTTTTACCTAGCTGATTGTTCCAATGCCTATAAACGTATTCACTTTCAGCTGGCCAAAGCCAAGCCCGCAAAATGGGGTCAAAGAAACGAATGTATGGTGTAGATTCCTGAGGGTGTATCGCAAACGAATCACACCTAAATCCAGATCTACATTCTCCCTATGATTTCCTGTTTCATGAACATCGTGTCCGGTATCAGCGGTAAATAGGTCAAGTCGCCGTGCCAGTAGCAAGCCAAAGCACCAAACAATCTTAGTGAAAGCAGTTACAAAATTCTAGACAAATATTTTTTTTTCAAAAAGTTTATATTTTCTTGCTAAATTGTAGGCGTAGTTTAAAGTTAATTAATTCTAATAAGCTAAGTTCCTCGGATGTTGATAGAAAAAACTGTGATTTGGGATATACCTGGTTTTGTGTGTAACAAAACAACACAGTCATTAATATAAAGCTTGAAAATATACTGAAACATTTTTCCTTGCCTATCACGAAGGATTGAAATGACCTCTATATTAAGTAAACGTCTCCTGAAAGTTAAAATTTACTTATAATGTCTGAATCTTGCTGGTAATTTGAACCGCAAAGCAATCATAGCTTTAAACCTTTACATTATTATTCATTCTATATAAATTATTGCTTATTCAAGCAAAATCCTAAAGCTTCTTATCAAAGCCCTCTGAAAGACTTCCCACAGTAAGTGGAAAAAAAACTTGAAAATGTGACAGTACGACAGTAAAGGACAACCGCTTAACGATAGTAAGACGACGTTCTTGTTACTTTTGGCGGGAACATTACTAGGAGCATTACAAGCTTTTCTTAATCTACTTTAAACAATCACGCCATCAAACGCTGGAATACGAAACCGGCAGCTGCTAAAAGAAATCCTTAGTATATTCGACAATCACTTTATTTTTCTGGCTTACCCATTACACCTTCACGCATGACATTTTTTTAGAAGCGGAATTCGAAAATTTTAGTGAATGCTGCATACCAAATTCGAGCTAGTGAACGCATCCGAAATTGAAACTCTGCTTTGGCAAAGAAAAATCAAATAAGAGAATTGTGGCTCTTAACGCAAATTTTACGTCAAACTTTAGTTCGCTTCTCTGCTGCGGGACTGGGGCGCTTTTTTCCCTCCACAGTGTTAACAGTTGCTGTACCTACCTTACCTATTATATTTCTTTCAATCTTCACCGCAGGAAAGTCCGCCGACGTGTCATTTATGATGTCAAATAGTCGTTTTTTTGTAGCACAAGTATGTTGCGTTGCTTATAACTTCTGGCTTAACTGGACAAATATGGTTTGCCCTTATAAAATCTTGGCGCTCTCGATGTCAACAGATCATGATTGGAAGCATCAATGTCTCTCCAGTTTACACTGTCAATAATCAACAAGGTAAATTATTAGCCGTAAAATTCAAATAAAATCATCTTAAATATTTTATTTCAAACAGGAAACTAAATTTCTCAGAGTGAGTCAAAAATTTGGGTTTGCCCAGGACACAACGATGTGCAATACTCTACCCAGACAAACTCCGTATCCTAGTGCATGTTTTAACCTGTGCTCACTCTAAAACTTATGGTTCTTCAGTTCTGGTTTCAATGATTAATCGCACTTGTCCTTTCGAGCAGTTACCGTCATTAAAGCGTGACAGTTGCGGAAATTTGGCTACTAGAAGGTTATGGCTCTACTTGAACTGCTTTCTTTGTTTGTTTGATTGTGTGGGTGTGTCTCTTTTGACGCACAAATCGTCATTCTGGGGCGTATTCGGCAATAAGTGAAAATCTTCACAGTGGAAAGGCTTGTCGGAGCGTCGCAGCAAGCAAAGCCTGCGTAGCATATAATGAGGCGACAAAAAGAAAAACTGCTTACAAAGAACCGTATGTGCTCTACGGTTCTCAAGATTGAATTTGAGAGCACAAACTTTGTTTGAGAAGACGGCACACCCTTGTGTATATGCCTCAGTTTGCACTGTTGAGGGTCATCGAGAGGCTTACTGCTTTCCAAGCAGTGAAGATTTGTTACAATTTATTCAATAATGCGCTTAATTAAATCAATTTAAAGGGCAAAATTTGAGTGCTTCAAAAACCCCAGATATATACTATAATACGGTAGTCGTAACGTGGATCGTAATGTTTAAATAGCTTTACAGTAAGTTTTGTATGCAAATCACTAAATTTATATTACAATAAGCATTCTGTGGTTGGATCGAATAGAGTAAGGCAATTCATTTTCGGAAAATCCGAAGGTGTGGATTAAATTGGAGTAATAATAGCACGCGTGAACAAGAG
>LJIJ01004835.1:0-13469 GCA_001718145.1 Orchesella cincta
GAAAGTGTAAGACGTGCTGCCGTGCTGGAAATTCCCGTAGGCGCGTGACGAGGCGACAGAAAGGATCCAAGTTCTTGTTGACTTTCTCTTTCAGAAAGACCTTTCCATTTTTCAGATCTATGATGACTGAGCCTAGCATTGCTTTGAACCGCAACTTACTCCAGAAATGGAAAAATTCTTGGGCCAACTGGAAAATTTTGTAGATATTTTTCCCCTCATCAGTTTCCTCATAAGGAATACAACCTTCCTTGGGGTGTTGGTTAGACTCAGGAACAGTCTTGAGTTCATTGTTGATTGTTCATCAAAGACATAGCTGCATCTAATAAAATTGCCTGCCGAAGAAACCAAGATTTATCTAACATATTCCGCTCAGCCTGGCCTGATTGGAATCAAAATATTGCAAATCACATGGGTTTTTCCAAAATGCCAATAAATCTACTTTCTGGAAAGCAGGCTCAACAAAAGCATTTAAGGATCTGACTCGCTAACATTTTTAATTGATGGAAAAATCTAATGATCCATTTGTGCAAATCGATGTAGTTTTAATGAGCAAGCAATGAATGTACAAAGCAAAGAAAATTTGCTTCAAAACACCAGAAGGTTATAATGAGCTCAATTCAATACAAATATACTTGAAACTGAGCTTTAAATTTTTATAAAACTTAAAAATTCTTAGAAACTCCGTTATTGAGCGCATTCGAAGAAGAATTTAGCAGATGTTGAATATAATGGGAAATGGAGTGAAGCGGTGGAAACTTCATTTTGCTATTACTAGAAATGATTTTGCGAATGCATCCAAATCTGTAGTGAATATTTGCATAATGCTGGTAACTGCGAGCATCTAGCTTATTGCATACAAAAGACAACTCATTCATATTGTAATTCAAAAGCTAAAAATATCATTCTAATTTATAATATAAATATTTACAGAGCCTCAAATGGTTGGAGTAGGAACGCATGTGCGTTTGTATTTTAGCATGAGCATTTATTCCTTTCTTGTCTCGTTTTGGGTGCACAGAAAAAAGTTAATGAAACGGATCGAAATGAACAGTTTCATACGACGGAATATCCAAATTTGCCTCCACACATATGGATATACAATGGTAAATATGAAAATACAGTTAACCAATCTGGAAAATGTTAAAATAAGTAGTACGCTAAGTAATAGCATTGGAATAGATTCATCTTGGGTATAATATTGACAACGAATTATAAAAAACTTGTTATTACGGAAGTAAATGAAAAATGATGGTTTATATTCGCAATTTTATCTAGTCAATTATGCATGCTAATCCGTAGAAATAATTGAAGCACGTCATTGACATCACTCATTTGCGTACCATGAATGATAAATCATTATGCATTAAGCATTATGAAACTCATGAGGTTGAAATATCCAATTGGAAAACATTTGAGAAGAAGAAAAAGTGAGTCGTTTGTTGTTGCATGATAGCATTCCGAAGTAAAATCTATGTATTATATATCATGGTTTGGAAAACACAAAGATGAACATATTTCTTGGGAATAATTTACATATTGTGCGCTCACATCTCCTTAAACAAACAGAAGATCATTTTACGTAATCTCATAGCTTCAAAAGTCATGTTCATGCTCATGAAACTTCTTAATGCAGAAGCATAATGCATACTGATAGAAAAGTCATGCAGAGTTACTATATCTCTAATTATAGAGATACATCATCATCATCCATTCCTTATCACGGTCTATTGTAATGAAAATATGATGATCATGATGTTCTTATCTCTTTCTAATTAGCATAAAAGGGATACTCGACATTTCTGACTCAAATATATTAACTATATATTGGTACCCAAAAACGTGAACCATCCACGTACAGGTCGGGGCTTATCTCTTCTATAGATCATAATCAAACGTCGTTCTACTTCGTTAGCATTGTGATGTTGGTCCAAACCGAATCCCATGGGGCTTCCACTTCCAAGCACAGAATACATGTGTAAGAAGGCTCCATGTCGTTTTTAAGGAATTGCTTATGTTTATTACTTCAAATTCATGAAGGATAAACGATCTCTAGGAGCTTCTGAAACAAGAGCCGACAAGATCAAACTGACTACTGAAATTGGTCATCATTTCTTTCAGAAATTTTGTGAAAAGGCAGGCTTGTATAATCCAACATTTTTTTACCCTGGATTATGGATTAAGGATTAATGCTTGACATTGTTGGGATTAAGGATTATGGATTATTTGCCTAATTTTTCTGCAAACATTAATCCAGAACTGGATTAATGCTATTCCAGCTAGGCTGGATTAAGGATTATGGATTAAACTAATCCGATTAATAATTGGATTAAGTGCAAACATTTACAAAAAGTACTACAAGTAAACGTATAAAAACGGGTTTATACATGATGGTTCCTATTTTTAACTGTGTAACACAAATAAACTAATATCTGTTGTAAAATTCATTAATAAAAAACATTGAATTAGTGTTAAAATCGCAGCTTTAAAATTGCTGAGCTATCCTTGACTCATCATCAGTCATTGTCGATTAGAAACATTTAGAGTACAAAAATTTAGATTTCTAACAGTAGTGCTATAACAGCAATTCAAACCAGTGTTTTGAAGAGTTAGATTATTTCTTAGAAGACGTAAATTCTTCAAAGAAACCGTGTGTGACGCACATTTAAATGCTTGAAAACAAATGTATATGCCAATTGTTCAGAAACAGAATTTTTTCCACAAATTGTACGACTAAAATGAATAAATCGGTATAAAATTCAAAATTTTTGAGTGAATTTGGGAATTGATTAATCCCATATGGGATTAATTAATCTGATTATTTTTACTCAAAACCCAATTACTTGGATTAAGGATTAGATGATTTTGTGGAGATTGGTGGACTAATGGATTAAGGATTAATCTAAGGCAAAATTCAGTGTGGGATTGAGGATTAGGGATAAAATTAATCCTTAATCCGATTAAAGGATTGAATTAGTTAATCCATGGATTATACAAGCCTGTGAAAAGGTCGTGAAAAGTCGACGCTCTCACTCCATTTCTCAATTGTCGACTCCTACTTTTCCTAAGAAATGTAAAAAACATTTCATTTCCTTCCTGATTTTCGTTTGGAACTCAACTATTTCGTGCTCCCTTGTGATTTAGGAGTTAGTTTTCTTTAATTTTGAATCGTATTTAAAGTTACGCCAGAATTCTTTAAGAAAGTAACGATTTGTTTTGGTTCAGGACTAATACTGGAACTCGAGGATGCCTCCCATTAGGCGCAACACTTCCCCCGCCTCCTCCACCCGTTCCCAAGCGGTGGTCTATCTATGCCGAAAGTGTGGGATGACAAGTCCTACACTGCTGAGCAGTGTGACGCCCATAGACAATGGCACAAGGAATGTGATGCGAAGGCTCAGCGCAATCTTCGGTCATCTGACAAGTAATTTTACACTTCATTTTTACTAACATTAGGCAAGCATTTGGGACATTTCTATTGACTAATTTCCGTCGTTGATAAGCTGTAGGCTGTGGGAGCGCGAACACCGTCTTTTTTAGAGGTGCACAAAGGAATAAATCGAATATTCTTTATAATTTAATTTCTCGGTTAATTCCGTGTAGTTTTAAATATTTTTGACATCTATGATTAGATCTTCGCTCCCCCAAGCAGTTCAGCTATTTTAATTTGGTGACAAACGAGTTTTTAAACTTGTATTTTGCGGTTTTAAATCGGACCTTTTTGTGTATACTTTTGTGTGTATAAAGTTTGTATAAACAAAAATCACCTGTACACACAGAGCTAGTTTAGGATCGCAAAGCTCTGTGGAACTGCCTTAACTTGACCAGCGGATACTGATTAAGCACTAGTATCTCAGCTGGTCTGAGACTCAGGTAATGAATTACCATAAATACGACTTCCTGAGTATTGACTTGGAACTGGCATACTGCTGATAATTTCATATATCTTATCTCTATGTGGACTTCTTAAAATTTGACAACCTGGATGACGCCCTGTCTCCTGAAATGGGGACCTTGGGAGTTGACTTCCATATTAGTGAACTGCTCTACTCAACTGCTAATGCGATCCTAGAAGGACGAACTGATGAGGATATTGTTCCAACTTTTGTTGCCTTTTACAATGAAGATGAGGTCCAAAGTGCCAGACAGACTGTGTATAAGCTCGTGGATAAGCTTTTCCGCAAAAGAACTAATGCCAATGCAAAGGAGAAGGATGTAGCCGAGATTCTAGGGTACCTGCGGAAAGCTGACTTTCTGGGTCAGGAAAACAAATTCCTCGCCGCCAACCAGACTAGAGTGTGCCTGGTTCACTCCAGCATTGGAGATGAACGGCAACTTCGATCTGAGGTACGTGAACTCCGAGAAAAATTTGAATCCCTCATTACAGAGCTGAACGAGGTCAAGTTGCTAAAGATGTCCCTACAGACCATCGCTGATGATATTGTGGCGTCTAATGAGAAGCTAGCTGTGCACACAGAAAACAACAACACTGGCAAACAGAAGCCTCAACAAACCGAAGCCGCGGCTTCGAGTACATGGAAGCCTCAACACACGGAAGCCACGGCTTCGAGTAAATGGAAGCCCTCAACAAAACGAAGCCTCGCTTCGACCTCTCGCTTCGAGATGGAAGCTCAGAAGCCTCAACAATTGAAGCCCTACAGTAATTGGGTTGGAAAAACCAACCTATCTCCAAATTGCTCATGCAAAAGGTGGTAATCGTCATAAGACGGGCTTTTCTGGGCCGAGGACCCCTGCCACCCCCTCACTCTCACAGGTTATGGCTCAATTCAATGAAGACTCTCCAACCTCACATAAACCCATCGGGTTACACTCTTGTCACGCACAAAAGGAGGAAACTGAAACCAAAAATTGCAATTGGGGGTGCAGCTGAAGCATTAAAAGCTGTAATTAAACCGCGATTGGGCTTACTGTTTTTAACTAGATGCAGTCCTGATACAACTATATTTAACGTAGAAGATTATGTCAAAACCGCTGGCTTTTCATACAAAGTCAGAGAAGTGGAGGTGTGGAATGCCAGATTCAAGGAATCCTACACTTCCTTCAAAATATGTTTTGACCTGGGTGATTCGCAGCTCTCAAAATTCCTTAAAGATGTGATTCAACCGGAACTTTGGCCCTCAGGCACGCTTATCAAGCCTTTTGGCCTGGAACGGGTATGTTGCAAAATCCCAGAATTAGTCATGAACATTCTCACCTGGAACATTCAGAGTTTTAAAACTAACTACCCGTGGCTACAACAAATTTCCC
The DNA here is from genome assembly GCA_001718145.1 of Orchesella cincta. NCBI lineage: Eukaryota > Metazoa > Arthropoda > Collembola > Entomobryomorpha > Orchesellidae > Orchesella > Orchesella cincta. Next base: position 5,266 of record LJIJ01004835.1, read on the forward strand.
ACAATTATGACATAATTCTACTTCAGGAAACCTGGCTCTTTGAGTTTGAGCTGTCAAAACTTGAGTCAGCGTTCAATGACTTTCAGTGTATTGGTGCGTCCAGCATGCCTTCCTCTAAGCATGGACTAAAAGGGAGGCCCTATGGGGGTACTGCAATTTTAGTTAGGAAGAACTTAGCAACTTCAATTAAAAATATTGATATCTCTGATCCTAGAATTATCTCAGTGTTATTAGATAGCGATGATGGCGATCTACTTATTGTCAATGTATATATGCCGTGTAACTCCCATGAAAATGAAGAACTTATCACCAAATACTTTGGTCTGATTGAGGCGTTAATCATGAAAAGTGAGTGTCAAGTGTTTATTGCGGGTGATTTTAACATCTCCCCTCGTAGTAGTAAGTTTACTGAGCTTGAGCAGCTCTGTCTAGACCACGATCTCTCCATAGAAGACATAGTTCACCTGGACCAAAACACTTACACCTTTGCAAGCAAAGGGTCAGCTGCAACCAGCTGGATTGACCACTGCATTGGCAGCAAAACCTGACTGAATGCGTATCAACTCCATACTCGATCGCCCCTAGCGACCATATTCCCCTGGAGGTGCGCATTCGTACAACATGTAGAAAAATTATTGACAATGGTGACACCAAGGGTCAGAGTAAGCGTGATCCAAAAGTAAAGTGGAATATGCTTAAAGCTAGTCAGAAGTACAAATATAAGTGTCTCGTGTCGAATTTACTATACTCAGTAGACTGGAATATTTGTACTCAACAGAACTGTGTAGATAGTAACCATCATCGTGTGTTATCTGACAATTTCATATGCTTACGGCATCACTAAAAACCGCAGCCAACTCAGTGAGTGAAAGTGAGCGAAAGTTTGTAGATAAGCAGGTTAATGGGTGGAACCAGTTAGTGCAGCCATCCTACTTGGAGTACAGAGACGCCTACAGATATTGGAAGGATGGTGGCAGATGTGACGAAAGCTTGTACAGTGACATGTGTAAAAAGAGGAGAGTTTTTAAGTACGCATTACGAAACTGTACAAAGCAAAAAGACAGAAGATTGAAGGATGAGCTTGCACTCTCGTACGAAGGAAGAAACTTCAATAAGTTCTGGAACCGGGTCAAAGCTCACGATAATTGTCAGAAAGTGGAATTTTCCACCGTCATTGATGGAATCACTGGAAATTCCAAATTGCTGAACATTGGGCCGACAACTTTCGCTCTCTATTTAATGCGGACCAGAGTAACTCTCACGAAGCTGGTGTAAAAGACTACATAATGCAGAATATAAAGCATGCTCAATCAACGAGTTTTAGCGTGAGTGATGTTTGTGATGCAATTAAATGTCTAAAGTCTGGAAAATCTGCAGGTGCGGAGAACCTACAAGCTGAGCACTACAAATTCGCGTGGGATGTTATTAGTCCGTTCATCACTATCATCATTAACTCAATCATTTCACATGGTTTTTTGCCCCGTGATGTGATGACTGTGCTTATTTCTCCTATAATTAAGAAGAAAGGACTAGACAGTAAAAAAAGTGTAAACTATCGTCCAATTGCTTTAGCCAGCATTTTTTCAAAACTAATAGAAATACTAATTCTTAAAAAGTTTGGAGTGCTTTTAAAAACAACGGACAATCAATTTGGGTACAAAAAGGAGAATGGAACGGAACTAGCAGTGTATGCAGTGAAACAAGTAGCACATCAATATCTGCGAGAGAATACTCCTGTCTATGTATGCTATATGGATGCTACAAAGGCGTTTTGACCTAGTCAATCACTTTGTTCTGCTCAGCAAACTGTGTGATCGCAAGTTTCCGCCAGATGTGATTAGGCTATTTATGTTTTGGTTTAGATCTCAAATGTTTAGAGTAAGATGGAGCAGCTCCCTTTCATCATTTTTTACTGTGCTAAACTCAGTTAGGCAAGGTGGAATATTGTCGGCCTTCTTTTTTGCAGTTTATGTTGATGATCTTAGTGTAAAGCTAAACAGCTCTGGTGTAGGTTGCAGAATAGGAGAAAAAACTCATTAACAATATTATGTATGCCGATGATGTGTGTCTGCTAGCGTCGAGTATCAGAGCCCTGAAGATGCTCTTAGCCATTTGTAATAACTTTGCTGAGTCTCATAATCTAATATTTAATCCTAATAAGACTGTTTGTCAGCTCTTCGCTGACACAAGCTACGATTATGCGAGACCTTGATTTGGTTTGGTGGAAAGGCGCTAAGTGGTGTGAAAGTGTTCGATATTTAGGATACGACATTAATTGTAATGATAGGGACTTTGAGGAATTGTCGCGTAGAAGGAGGGAGCTGTATTCACGCAATCTTATTCGGAGTAGGTTTGGCTCGTGCAGCCATAATGTCAAAATATATTTGTTTAAAACCTTTTTCTCTACAATTTATTGCAGTAGCCTATGGTTCCGGTTCGCAGAAATGTCCTGGACAAGGTCAATACGGCCTATAATGACGCCTTCAGGATAATCTTTGGCTATTCCAGGAGGTGCAGTGCATCCAAAATGTTCTGTGAAAACCGAGTAAAGGACTTTGGTGCTATGAGAAGAGGAGCTGCCTATTCCCTTTTGGAGCGCGTAGCCAACTCAAATAACTATATAGTTTCTTCGATTCTAAACTCAAACTTCTTTATTCAATCCTCCACCACAAAGGAGTGGAGGAATATTTTGTTCAAAATGTAAACGTTTTTTTTTGTGACAATGTAACCACTTTTTTTCTTCTCTCTTTATTCCTTTTTCCCCCCGTCGTTCTATGTTTAGTTTTTCTCTAGAAGATATGGACAGTTTTTTTTATGTAACATGTACCTTTATGTATAATGTCTCTTAAACGAGTCTGCAATTAAAGAATAATAATAATAACACAGGTTTGAAGTTTTGTGTGAAAGAATGTAAAGTAAAGATTGATTTCATTGTGATACTGATCTTGTTTGTTTGAAATCGTCATTTCCAGCTGGTTATGATCATTTTCTTGTACGTTTCTTGCCCCATCGGATAAATCTGATAGAAATCAATAAATTTTGCTTGACTTTGACTTCACAAAATATTGGAGATCCTGTTAAAAACTAAATCGATACACAGGTTCTTCGCTGTTCAGTGGCTACATTGTTAAATATTTCAGACATACAGTATATACACTTTTGTATCCAGAATGCTTGGTAGTGAAGTTAAATAGCAAAGGTTTAACGTCATGTTATAATTCGTGCCAAGGGAAACAAATTGTACATTCTGTAGGTATTGCGTTTTGGAAGTCCTAATTTCAAAAGAAATATACAAATGAGATACAGAGCGGGATTCTAACAATTTGTTGGTATACGAAATTTTAGTTTACAACAACTTACCACTCAAATACATGCAAAAACTCAACTTAATACTTTCATGCCAAATCGCTCTAACGGTTCAACTTTAAAAATTCACCACAAATATTGCATCATCGATTACGTTTTGGTTCCAACGGTATTAGGAAGCTAAGTAGTTTGGTTCTTAACGAAAAACCTGGGAGACCATTGTAGTGACCATTTTACTTTTGTTCTTTATCATGTTTTATACAATGACCATATAAATATCTGGTCTTTTTGCAATTTTTTTGTTATGGCAAGTTAAAACATCTGAGATATTGGCCGATAAAGTTTTAAAGGAATCCGTAAGAAGTGAATGATTGTTCCTCTCCTCTTTCAAGACTTACGCAAGTTGGCTTTTCCGCTTTGTAATATTGTTCGAACGGATAATTGGACCGGCATTTGCCGCGAGTGCAGATGGTTTCTGGAATGCTGATAGTTCAAACAATTTGGAAAATTATAAATATCAACTTTTTCTTTTTTCGCCACCAGCTCATTATGGTTTGAACCCAATTTATTTTTTAGTCCGTTTTCTGGTCTTGGAAGATTTTTCAAAACCTATGCACATAAAGCCTTTTCTATTTAAAGTTTTGCTCAAAAATCAATTTACGTCCTGCTAGTGCTTACAATATAACTTCCCAAGTTTACAGTTAAAAGTTTCCATTTATGTTATAATGAGTAACAAGATAAAAATCAATTTTTGTTCTGAATTCTATATTAGTTTATAGAATCCGAGAAGAAAACTCCTCTATATTGATTTTACTGGAACCATAACTTTTTCTTACTTCATTCATATTTCTAATACTTAAATTGGCAAATGTCAGTCACCATTGTTAAGAAAAAGATGAAAAGAAAGAAGAGGTAATCTTGTAACAGTATACAGAAAGAAGCTTTCACCATTTTTATTACTCATATAATTGCTATTACAAGATTTTCAAACTCAAGCTCAACACCACGGTAACCTGTCTCAACCTGGAATTTGACATACCAGCAGTTTACAGTTAAGATACCTTGAGTTGGTCCAAATTGTAAAATATCTTAGTCATAATAAATAATAAAATTGTTACTAAAATAGAATGGAAGAGTAAGTTTTCATAAGATTTGAGAGTTTTGCTTTACTAAAATAGAATAACAAATTGGAATACATGTAAATATTACAAAATGCGGTACAATTACAATCATTACGAAAGTGTACACAGTAAATTTGGTACTGTTCGTTTAAGCTACTCCAATGTGGGTATTGGTACACGTCACCTTCTCGACAATGAGATTAACAACCGTGATGAAAGTATAATCAGCAGCAACGTTATCTCTAGAATGACAGAGAGTGAGATTGGCAAAGATATTTCGTTTCTAGCTTCCTTCTTAAATTTCTTTTACTATTTATTGCTTGTGCCGTTCAAGACAGTTTTGGATACGAACTCGAATCAATACCGAATACAAACTCACATTTTTCACAAGGTAATTTATTTGTCCATAACGTGTAATTTCAGGGTTTACAGATTTTTACCGTTTTTGCTTCTAGATTTCTTGTCCTATAGTTCACGCGGTGGTGGTGTTTTCTATAGTATTTTTGTGGATGCTCAGTTTCTTTCAGTTCGAGAACAACTTGGAGCCAACTATTGTTGTTATGTTTAATTTCTTCGATTGTTTAGCACATACGTTTTCAACTATTATGACGATTTTCATTTTATGGCAAAAGAGGGATACATATCTCGAACTAATTGAATTCACTCGCGTTACAGTGAAACCAGGAAAGGTAATCAAGGTTTTGGTAAGCCGATAATACAAAAATCTAAAATATTTCACCACACAAAGAGCTTTTGTAGTATGTATGTATAATTCAACTGTATTTAAGTTTTATGCCGGCATAGGAATATCGAGTGTCGCATGGCTAGTTATAAATTGGTTCTTTCTTCACGACGCCAAACACCAGGGCAGTCTCCACAATATTCTTGAAAAATATATTCCCGGCAGAAACCACTCATCGGATGGAGATCTTCTTCAAAATCTTTTAAACGTTTTGTTTGTGCATGCAGGCTTGTTTTATATAGTAGCTTTTGGTCCAATTTTCATGTTGGTGCTGTCATTATGGCAAATTGGAAAAAAGTTTGGAGTTGAGCTAGACACAACAACTGATATTCAGAGGGGAACTCAGCTTTACAGAAGATTAAAAAGGATAACGAATCGCATTACAAAACTGTATGGAACCATCGTCTTGTCATATTACATCTCATGCGTTTGCTATTATGCAGAGGCGCCTCATGTACTCTTGGGCAAAAGAGGTGACACGGAAAAGGCGTTTATGGCTTACTATGCATTTACTGGCGTGGTCTGGATATTGTCAGCGGAGTTTCATAAAAATGTATAACTACTGTTGTAAATGATTTTTGTAGCGGCGATAATTTTTGGTTCGTTTGCTTTTGATTTGATACAGATTCAAGAAACGGTTCTAAACTGGATTGCTTTCCACACAGAAAAGGCAGATCTAAGCATTGAAGATAGGTTGAAACTGGTAGCCATTTCCAATGAGATGTCTGCGGATCCTGTGGCCCTCTCCAGCAGATACTTTTACGTGACTTATCAGCAATTCAGTTCAGTAAGTGGCAATGTATTTATTGAATTTTTATCAAGTCGAATTACTTAAGTACATTTAAGCTTTGCCTTTTGTAGATGTTGGGTTTGGTCATTACTTATGGAATAGTTGTTTTCCAAATACAAAATGGACCAAACCACTTTGGAACCTCGTAAAGTGTATACGTTTCACTTAGAACCGGGTTTCTTCATTTGCCTTCTCATACAGCATGAACACAATTGCAATACAACTATTGATTTGTTTAACTTATCCATAATCATATTGCCATTGCGTTAAGCTCAATTATATTTTCTTGATGTTTGTGTCGATATTTCGAGGTGCACATTCACTAATACGAGTTGAAAACATTATCATATAATCAATATATCTAGCCGAAGAAAAACAATAAACCATATAACTGGCTTATTATAGATACTTATCAATTACGCATATATGTCTCATATGCATAGGTGTCAGTAAAGCCTTCATAACTAATTATATTGATTCGGTATGTTATAGTACAGTGGTTGCTTACTTCATGATTAATTCATTAACCAAATAATCTTTCTTGACATACTTTCTCAAATTCAGGTGGTATTTTAATACGAAATCAGTTCTTTATTAACAATTACAGTCTTTGACTATCATGTAGCATCATACTTGCTGAACCTAAACGACGACCACAAGTTCAATAAAATATAAATAAATATGTAACTTAAAAAGATAGTTCAATATCACGGTGTGTAATTAGGTGTTGTAAAGTTGGCAGGCATAAATGTTTGTATTAGTAAATCGAAACTGTCTACCCTAATATCAGTGATGCGTTTACACAGATCATTGAAAGTTCATGATACCCAATACTCATATGATTAACTTTTTGTGTAGTTAGAACAGTTATAATGTATTGATTCCTGCATTTTATACAATTGTTATCTTTAGATCTTCAATTGACAAGCTAAAGGAAACAAAAAACAGAGTTGGACTGTGTCGTGACGTACATGACGATTTAACGAGAAATCTGATTTAGATATTACATTACTCTTGCATTGCAGCAATTCCAATCACCTTATCTTATTTGAAGTTTTCCATGGTCCAACTCATTTAAATTATTTCGATAAATCTTCAATCTCCATTAGTAGTTTGACTTTATATCGTATTTTTCGGCATTAGTTCGAGAGATTATTTCCATCATAAATTTTTGTCTTTATTTGGATTGAATTAGTCGATTTGCATTTGTAGATGGCGGAGTCGGTGTATATGCAGTATGAAAAGCCTTTAAAAGGTGCAATGAGTACTGCAGTTAACACATACGTTGTTCGATATCATATACATTTCTAGTTAATTACTGTAGTATTAGACTAGACTACAGTCGAGATCTACAGACAGAGTATTTTGGGCAAATCACAATACGGATTATTAATGAAAACGTTTTTGCATTTGTTGGTTACTTATTTATTTGTCAATCCGACAATAACAGAAGTACATTACTTTAACCTGTATGAATATATTCGTTATTATTTTTAAAAATTACAGTGGATGATTTCGAGGTTGACTTAAGGAAGATTCTGCACCACTGCTTGCAGGTAAGAGAAGCTACACAAAACAGTCGGATTACTAACAGTTGGAAAGTTCCAGTAGTACGTATTATATAACATTTAGCCACTTCGATAAACAAGTCGTCCAGATATTCGGGAGGTTCATACATGAGCTCACTTTGTCGCTGACAATTCTGAATCATTTCCGATTTGATAATCACTTCTCCCCCAAAATAAAGATTTGATCATCATTCATCATGTATTTCTTGCAAGTAAACGGAGACTTTTTTCAAGAATTTTCAAGCATAATTGGAAAACAGACATTCAGAAACATGGATGCAGTTTGATCTGACGTAGTAGGACTTTATATGTTATAATTTCATTATTTTGAGTTTGCAACTGTGCAACTGCTCCTTGTATTGCATTTTGGGGTTTCTTCCAAAGAACAAAACAAATATTATTCTTAACTTTTAGAAATTCCATTTTACGGCCATAATTTGTCTTTAACCTTTCCAAGTCATAAATAGTACTTTTAACCTTTCCAAGTCATAAATAGTACTTTTAATTAAAGAGATTTAACTTAATACGAGACAGATAACTCCAAGTATTGTGTTTTTGAGTTACTTCAAAATTCACGTCCCGTGATTTTATGGTTTTCTGGCACTTCCAATCGTGATTTAGCGCGGCTGGCCACCACCTGCCCATTATGTGAGGATGCGGTGAATGAGGCTAAGAAG
>LJIJ01004836.1:0-13467 GCA_001718145.1 Orchesella cincta
AATTGAAAAATTTATGGTCATACATGGTGTTCATCGTGGTCCCCCCTTTGCTGTTCAAGTGGCCCCAGCACTGTTGTCTCAACTTACCCCAACATGATGTTGGCTGTTTTTAACCTAGAATTTTACAGGCTTTCATATTATATCATAAAACGTAGACTTTGAAAATCTCGAGTTTTTTTTGGGTCGAAGTGGCTCGAAACCACTGTCTATCTAATTAAAAATTTAAATTTTGACACTTATTGTCAATATTGCCGACAATAATTCCTTATTTTGTCAGTCAATTGCCAATAATGCTGGTCATTGCAGTCATGCCATTTATTGCCATTCCGAACACTGGTTTTGGGTGCATATTTTTAAATATTTTCACTCTGTAGCCTATAAGAGCAATAAAACAACGATTTTGGCAATATATACACGAACATATAAATTCCAAAATGATTTTTACGAAAAACTAAATACATCATCGTTTTAAACATACAAAAGTATCATAAAATCACTATTTTATTATGCCTTACTCGAGCGGCACGTCAAGACCTTTCTTGGACGATAAATTAAGTATAATTTAGGAACCAGATGGATATTAAATGTTTATCCTAAATAAAATGCTGTAGTTTTTATACAAGCGTTGGGAATACAAACGTTACCACACAAAAGTCAAGTTTATCGCCATAAATGTTTACTACCTTAACGCTGACAGATATAACAGATTACAATGAAATATAATTAAGTTAATTACGTTATTTAAATATTTTCATAAACTTTTAAATGCGTTTATGACTGAGAGTGTCTTAAATGGTATTATAACTTGTTTCTGTGTAGCAATTTAAAGTTATCTGATAAATACAAAAGAAAGTCCACGAACAACTGGCATTCCTGACATTAAAAAAGTTTACAAAATTTTAAATTTTTCCAATGCTAGGTGACGCCCTTTTCCCAGTATCAACAAATGGGTTTCACCCCACATTGGGGTTTCATAAATAGTGTTCGCGATTGAATTCCCCGTGTCTGAGAACCCATATTTCGGTTTCTAAAAAAATCTAAGTGACGCCATGTTGAAGTGGCGCCCATTAAAGAAAGGGTTACATATAGGGTCGACGAACCCAAGATAACTTTTGACCTAGACATGTTAGAGACCTAATTCGTTTTGCATGGTAATGGCAGGACAATTATTCTGATAGGTTTTTTGGAATTAGGTTGATTTATGAATGGACGCCAAAGTTATAGCGGTTTCAAAAAATCATAGATGGTAACCGAAAAATACAAAATCAGAAATTCCAATTTTTTTCCAACTAGACCTAACGATATCAAACTTCTGGCATCGGATTCGGTTTTACATCGCTTTTTACGTATAGGTCTTTAAAACTATTGTCAAAAGTCACCTTGTATGGATTACTATGGCTTCAAACTTTGAAGACCTTTACTGCTCCAGCGATCAAAATTCGGTGTATGGGCTCGTGTTTTACATGTTTCTATATGTATTCGGGGGTGAGGAAACCGAATCCAGCATTAAAATTTAGGTATCTTGCAATTCTTCTGAGATACATACATACGAAGTGTGCTGATTTATAGGAAGGACACGGCATGGGTGTCATCACATACCCTTCATAAGCTATGCCAAGTATTGCAAGATACCTAAATTTTAATGCTGGATTCGGTTTCCTCACCCCCAATACATATAGAAACATGTAAAACACGAGCCCATACACCGAATTTTGATCGCTGGAGCAGTAAAGGTCTTCAAAGTTTGAAGCCATAGGTAATCCATACAAGGTGACTATTTGACAATAGTTTTAGAGACCTATACGTAAAAAGCGATGTAGAAACCGAATCCAATGCCAGAAGTTTGATATCGTTAGGTCTAGTTGGAAAAAATTTGGAATTTCTGATTTTGTATTTTTCGGTTACCATCTATGATTTTTTGAAACTAAACTTCGGCGTCCATACATAAATCAACCTAATTCCAAAAACCTATCAGATAATTGTCCTGCCATTACCATGCAAAACGAATTAGGTCTCTAACATGTCTAGGTCAAAAGTTATCTTGGGTTCGTCGACCCTATATGTAACCCTTTCTTTAATGGGCGCCACTTCAACATGGCGTCACTTAGATTTTTTTAGAAACCGAAATATGGGTTCTCAGACACGGGGAATTCAATCGCGAACACTATTTATGAAACCCCAATGTGGGGTGAAACCCATTTGTTGATTCTGGGAAAAGAGCGTCATTAGAGATATGTCAATGACAACTTTTGTCATTTTTCAAATATCTGGAATTTCTACAGGCTGATGTGCCAAAAATGTAAAAGGATGGCATTGAAGCAAAAAAAAGTGAAGCGGTGATGAAATATGTCAAATCCACGGAATAAATGGTGTTGTAGGCAACCCAAAACGTGGGACGTGTCCCATCCCTAAATATGAGCACTGTTGTTCAAGGTGAAGAATTATAGTTATCGGACAAATTCATTTCATCCATTGATTACTACAGGTAGTGCTCGAAGTCTTTATATTCCTTTCACTTTTTTCATTCCTTTCCATTCGAAAGACATAAAAAAATGATGTCTTTCCAAAAAATGTCATTCAGGCGAAATTGTCATTCCTTTCCATTCCTTTTGAAGCATTGAAAGAGAATGCATCTGTCGTTCATTCAGACAATAACTATACATTGCTTAATATTGCAGATTAATTGATGCTACGCAAATTTTACTAACTATAAAAAGATAAATAAGTTTATTAAGATCATTAGCTGCGTAACAATTGAAAATTTGCACACATATTAAAAATATTTTTCTTGAAAATATGGCAAATTAAACTCTTTAAGAATATTGAATTAAATTAGTTAAAAAACGGATTAAATCAATAGCGAAAGATATTTTTCCAAGATCAGACGATTTTAGAAGAGAATTCAGTCGCAAAATACATCAAAATATTAAATTAAATTTTCCGATTTGAAATATCTTTCAAATCTTTCAGGCGAATTTGTCATTCCTTTCCATTCCTTTCATGAAAGGAATGGAAAGGTAGGGAAAGGAATGAGAATTTTGTCATTCCTTTCTGGAAGACTTCGAGCACTAACGACAGGTGTTTAAACGTTAAGATATTGACTAATGTTCAGTTTTTACCACAGATTTAACAGATACTGGGACAAGGCAAAATCGTGTGATCCTTGACTTTCGAACAGTGAACATTATATCCTTGACTACTTTGTATCATCAACATTTTCCCGTCTTCCCATAGCAGTTTGATACAAACAAATCCAATTTTTAATATAAATAAACGGATCCAGTAGCCCAACCTGCCCAATTTGTACTACACCCAACCCGGCTGAAATGCACTGCTCAATCTGATTGAATTGAAAATTTCGTTGAAGTTGGAGCATTACCCAAAACTTCCAAAAAATGGGGAGGACCTGCGCCGTTGTATCTTGCAATAATGATCAATCAAAAGATTTTACCAGGTTTTCTAAGTATGACACGTCATGAAACATGATTCATCAGGATAAATAAAATAAATTGATAAGTAATGAATTAATTTCAGCCCGGATGTTATTTTCGAAAGCTGGGGATGTCGCAGAGGCATACAATATTTTAATTCCAAGCAGTGCAAGACGTATCTTTAGTCCGTATGGGTTTTGTTGTATTCATTATTCATAGTCAAATGTCGAAATTATCGTAGTTAAAGAAACAATGTTCACTGTTCGAGCTGACGAAATTCACACTAAGCTTCCCATCTCTAACATTACAAGGCTTGCTCTAGGTTGATATTAGAGCCCAATGGTTTTTACCAACACTAAGTACACTCACCTTACTGCCTTACATGCTTTCCAACTTTAAATAGAATTGAGATGCTACAATGAAGAAGGAATCCTTTTATACGTAGCAATTGATTACTACATATTCATCTGTTCAAAACGGATTTTTATTTAATACGGAACGTAAATTTGAACAAAGATTATTATTTAATAAAACCAATATTTATTTCAAGTAATTGCATTATTCATTACAGAAATAAATTAAACGGGAATAAATACTTGAGCCATAACTACGTTAATTTACAAAAAATCGAGAAAGTACTATATTGATTCTCAAGAACATATATATATGAACTTAACTTAATACAAAAGCCTAAGCCGATTACTTACACCTTTTCAAAAATGTAGTAATACGAAACGAAACTTTACTCATATTAAAACAATAACTAGCGCTTGAGCAGTTTACGGACATAAAGTACAATAAGGGATAAATGTAAGCTTTAACCAATCAAATTAAAAAACTGAGAGTAAACCTTATATTTATGATTTTCAATTAATTCTGATACGTTAACTGCTAATTAGCTTTCAAGCCCAGAAGTGTTCTTTCTGAGTATTCATTTAAAAGCATGTATCTGCTACGTACACGTATTTTTCTAGGTAATACAACACGCTTAGTCACTTTTGATTGAATAAGAACATTAATGATATAAAACTGTTATAAAGTAGTAGGTGTACATGCAAAAAATCTAGCTATATTTTAGCTGAATGTCCAAATGTTCTAATCATATCATCTGAAATTTAAAATAGGTTTCGCAGCTTACATTTTAAGTAGTTACTAAAGTCTAATGTAAGTTTAATAAAATATTAACTAATAAAACTAGTATACAGTGTTAGTAGTATTCTCACTGTGCAATTATAACAATTTAACTGCCGATTATAAACCTAGGAGTGTTTTGGGTACCCATTTCATGTACAATTTAAACCTACCAATCTAACACACAAATTCAACTATTTGCAAACACAACGTACCAAGATCAAATTACTAAGCACATTCAACAGTCCGTTTCCTTTTTGCTCTCCCACACGCACACTGGTGCTGAACGACTCAACATAAATTATGAACTCAAATGGCTACTTTTTTGTTTCCTTGTGAGCATTGAAGTGATCTGATAAGTTCAAACACGAAACGTTTCTCCGCGAACAACGCACTTTAATATTTGTCTCCAGTGTGAACTTTCAAATGAAGTGTCAAGTGCAAGTTCCTACGAATTTGTTTTGCGAGCATTGCCTTTTAAAGACATATTCTTTGCGTGAATATTTAAATGAGTGTTGAGAGTTGATCTGTGGCTGAAAGCTCTACCACAAACATGGCATTTGAAAGGCTTCTCTCCAGTGTGGTTTCTAAAATGATCTGTCAAACAACTGTTTCGAGCGAATGCCTTTCCACAGACGGTGCATTTGAAAGGTTTTTCTCCAGTGTGCGTTCTGGTATGTCTTATGAGATCCGATTTGTTACTAAACGCTTTGTCACAAACATTGCATTTGAAAGGTTTCTCCCCTGTGTGGGTTCTAAAATGTGTTCCCAAAATCGATGCCGTTGCGAAATCTTTCCCACATAAGTTACAGGTCAATGGTTTTTCCCTGGTGTGTGTTATTAAGTGATTAAACAGTTCTGGCTGAGATCTGAATGCACTGCTGCAGAAAGGACATTTAAATGACTTTTCTACTGCTTCGTGTGTCTTTAAATGTCTTTTCAAATTGAATTTATGCCTAAACGTCTTGCCACACATTTCACAACTAAAGGACTTTTCTACAGTGTGGACTTTTAGGTGAACTTTCAGAGTGACTTTCTGTCCAAACGCCATCCCACAAATAGAGCAGAAGAACGGTTTCTCTTTAGTGTGTATAAGCAGATGTCGCATCCGGTTGGAGTTGTATGTAAATGGTTTCTGGCAAAATACACATCTTAAACTGGTATCCTCCGTAGCATCGCGATAAGCCATGGTGGGTCGCAAAATTGATGTACACTTCAATTTCTGAAATTCAAAAATGTAACAAGTGAATAACGGATGTCATTTGTATTTATTATGAAATAATCAATTAGCAGGACAATGGAAATTATTTGTTCTGATCTTACATTTTTGACTGGATGTTCCAACAAGGTAACAAGGATAAAATTTCGAAACCGGGAGTGAAAACGACGTTTCGTTTTCTGCTACATAATACTTATATCAAGGCCTGCAGTTATCAGCTTGCACCTGCCTTCTAACTCTGTTCTGATACAGCGTCACAGTTTGTTGCAGATTTCAAAACAAAGTCCAATAATATAATCAATTAAGATCCGTCTATGAACCGACTCACATTTAATAACGTGGTGAGCGCTGGCGAGACGAGTTAGAAATGTTGTGTGCGCTCAACATGCCAAGCGAAACGTCGAAAGTAAATGCAGTTTAATTTTAGGTACTTGAAATTGGTCACGTACATACGTTTTGTGCATTTTTAGTGCGTTATAGCTTAGAATGGATAGTTAACTTTCATTCAGGTAGACTTCAGGACTTTTATCGAATGCTGCTGTTTTGGAGCAATGTAGTACCTCTCCGGCAAATACCTAAGAGCAGCCAGCACCCGTAAAGTCCTCGTAAATATTTGTGTTAGGATTTTCGTTTGCCTCTAAAAAATTGTATGAAGGATATTGTACAATATATGTGGTAGCAGTCCTAGTGTTATTTTCAGCTTTAGTCGTGGTATGTTTGTATAAAGATTAGACATATTGTTTTGTAATATCTTTTTTTAATGAAAAAAAATTTATTACGAAGGGAAATTCCCTTGCTCAAGGATTGAATAGTTGAACAAAATGTTTCTGTACAAGGTAATAATATGTGTAGATGGTGCATTTTGCGGTTGTGTTTATACACATTGTTGGTTATGCGTACTGTAATGTAATGTTTATTTTATCAACAGAAATGCTTATGAGGTGAGGAATGCATCTATGAGGGTTTACTACAGTTGTGCCTGCCAGCAGTCTTAGAATTCAAACGTGTTGGCTTTCTTTTACATTTATTTTGTCTGAGAGTAATTGAGTAATTTCAAACCATTTCGACCAGTTCCGAATTCCATATCTTAAAACGAAAGATTACTTGTGCCTAATAGAAAGACAATAAAAAAGTAAGTAGAAAGCCACCAACATAAGCTGGGGTAACATGAGACAATTGTACTGGGATTGTATGAAAGTGATTCGACGGATCAAGATTTACTCATTCATGTTTTGACTAAATGACCTGAAATTTTGTGTGTAGATTCAGCAACCGATTCCCCAGGGGGTGTTTTTGACCGTTTGTCAAAAATCAAATTTGTTCTGGAAATACAGATGATTCAAAAAGGTGTTCACGCAACTACCATTGTGGTCTGCAAGCAAGCAAATTTTAGTTGAACTATTATGTTTATAAAATCAAGCCGGTCTTGAATTTTGACAAACGGTCAAAAATCCCCCCTGAGGAATCGGTTGATGAATCTACACACAAAATTTCAGGTCATTTGGGTCATTTGAACAAAAAATGAATGAGTAAATCGTGTTCCGTCGAATCACTTTCACACCATCCCAGTACAATTGTCTCATGTTACCCCAGCTTATGTTGGTGGCTTTCCACTTACTTTTTATTGTCTTTCTATTAGGCACAAGTAATCTTTCGTTTTAAGATATGGAATTCGAAACTGGTCGAAATGGTTTGAAATTACTCAATTGTCAATTGTGTTTAAAAATAAATCCATCTTCAGAAAAATATAAAACACTTTCCAAATTGTAAAGCCAACAATTAAAAATATGAAATTTTATAAAAGTTGAAGTGTTTCTGCGGTCAGGAAGTGCTTTAAATAATATAAAGGGGTCAGTGTAAACTTCCCAAGCCCTCCCCCGAATGCTGGTGGTCGTTTGAGATTTCAACTGAGATAAGTTATTAGAAATTCTTTATTTTTAAAAATAAATTTAACAAATTAACAATGAAAATCCTTCCGAATATTTTAATGAATCTTTGTATGGGACAAGGCACGTAGATAAAGACATCAATATGCAACTGAACCTCCTTTTTCGTGGACAATTTGGCTTCTGACTGAGCTAGAAAGGTAAAAAATACTCGTGGAAAATCTACCCGTGAGAGAAGAGAATTTTCAGGTGAAACAGAAAGAACCTTCCTCTATTGAAAAGGATATGATTGAAGCTTGGGAGTTTCGCAATGAAATGGATGGCCTCTAAATGAGAATAAAGGATAACATGCCAATGGTTTGTGTGTTACAATTACAATGATCGAGTTTTCAACTGATATGTCGTCAGCAGCGCGTCAAAATAAAATACGCCGTCGTGGAAAGTTTTGACCAAAAACTTACTATAAATTCGCATATTATTTTCCTGTAGTCATTTATACTGTATGTAGTAATTGTATTTAAATGTATCAACGTAATCAAAAAATACAAATAGTTTTACAAATTGAAATGAACTCGTACAAGAAGAATTGCACCACACTTTAGCACATGAATCAAGATTCGCATTTTACTTACCATGTTATCATGTTCGGTCCCTGTTTTCGTATTTTTGAGGTTGTAAGCTGAATATTAATTTACGGAACGACGGAAAGAAGTCAGATAAAGGTATAAAGGAAGCGAAAGTTCCCTGTATGATCCTTTTTGTGACTTTACCCCTTTGCTGTTCAGACCCGGATTGGAGAACAAACTTTAACGAAAAGCAAAATGCGTTGTTGAACAAAAATAACTGGTGTGTAGTAGGATATGAAAGAAACAGTTGTTGAGTTTTACCATTGCGAGTGCATTCTTTTGGTTTACTTTTGCTTGACAAATAACTGTCCACTAAAAATTCTGAATATTATTGTAAACCTTAGTTTTGATAAACTGGGGAAATCTCAACTTTCTTTTCAGGTAAAAGGTGGGTGCAAGAAGTTTTAAATGTTTTCGTTTAAAAACGATAAATTGCAGTAAAATTGAAAGCTTATGCCAGTTAACATACAAGCTTTGGTTCTACTCTATATTTTGTGGAATTCAATTTTCAGTTATTTTATAAGTCACTGAGTCAGGTGTTCATCATGAGCAGCGCCTAACAGGAGAAAAAATTGTGGATCGAAAAATTAAGAAAATAACGTATTACAGCACATTAACCTTGAGGAACTACAATTGCAGTTTTGTCAAAAAGAGGTAAGTAACGTTGTTTATAAAATAATACTGTCAAGGTTCCAGTTGTTCATGGTTTGTAATTTTTATTTGTATCCCTTGAATTGATAAAGCTAGATCGACAATTCAAACATTTCATTCCTTCTTTTTTTTATTTCGGGAGAAGCCTAGACGTTCACTAAGCATCAGGCTTCGGAACCAAGAGCTTCGTAAAATTGTACAACTAAATTATAACATACATACAACTAAGATGAATGCGTTTTTCCTGAGTGAACGTCTAGCCAGAGATATGCACTAGGAATTATTTGCAGAAATTCCATACATGCAACTATTTTTGTTTCAGTTATGGCCACACGTCCAAATGCTCGAATAAGAATAACTAAATTTAAAAACGATTACGTAGCATTTATTTAAACATGAAATGATAATCAAAGTTACATACAATTGGCATAGCATACTATAAAAAAATATTAGCAAGTAAACGAAGAACTACAATGCACTATGATTTAATTCGGTCAACTTTTTCTCGAAATACAAAAGGTATGTAAATTGGGAACAAGTACAAGCAGAATTTATAAACAAAACTTAATGTTTCTGGGGTAGAAAAGGGTGGAAAATCCGATAAAACTACTTTCAGGTCAGTAAACTGCTCCGTTTTGGAGCTATAATTGCCTAATCCAATTTTCTTACTTATTTCAGTGGGTTCCCGGCAGATACGCTTCTGCAGGCCTAATACAAAAGGAGGTTGCAAGGATTTGTGATTTTGGGCAAATAGAAGACTCTTTTACGAACATTTTGATATAGGTGTCGTCTCAATCTGCGCGCGCGACGATGTATTTCTAAGAGGTTTTAGGTTAAAGATATGCGGCAAAGAACCAAACCGAAATTTTTAAAAGCTGATAAATTTCACTTTTAAGCGGCCAATTATTTTGAAATATGATTATTACATTAAATTTACAAAACGAAATATTGTTTAATATGTTGCGGATATGAGTTTAAATTGGTGTTTTATTAATAAATGCCCTGAATGTAAATAACTGATATCCACAATAATATGTAGTAGCCAATTGGGCCGAATAGGAAGAGATGTTTATTGAAGGAGAGCCAGATCTCGACTGACATACAACATAAACTTACACACTACAATTTATAGGAATAATTTAGAAAAGGAATGAGCATGATAATGATGATGGTGATGTTGTTGGGTTGTCCGATGTTCCATCGTCATGAGGTGGTGTAACTACTTGGTAACCCGCTAACGTTATGTGAACCTGGAAGTCAGGGTTCACATGAAGTTGTCCATAAGCTCTGTACTTTAGCTGTCCGCTAAAGTGGCTTTAATTTTAGCATTGAAGACTCGATTGAAAAACATTATCTTTTGAATAATGCTTTTACCAGTCAGCTAACATCCGCCGCAGTCACTTGAATTGAAGTAATCAATTCTTGTAGGTGGTCGGCTTGGTGGTGACACGACCGGAACGGGTGACAAAAGGCGCGGTGGTTGTTGAAGGAGGCACTGCAACTTTGGTCTTGATTTGGTTAGCCAGTGGAGCTGCTTTTGATAAACCTCTTCAAACCTTTGAGTCTTATTTTGGGTTGCTTGGATGGCTTTGACGACCGGTTGGTATTGGATGATCGTCATCATCACTCGAACTTGACATGTCTTCAGCAGGGTTGGTAGTATTGGAACCAAACGGTTTCATTCTGTTGACATGCATCTTAATAATTTTTCTTTTAGCATCATCATACTTTGCTCTCAATTTATAATGTAATTCATCAATCTTTGAAATAATTTTATAAGGACCAATATATTTGTTATGTAATTTTACCATACATAAAGATCCAATTTTATATTCATATCGAATTCTTTTCTTATTATAAACAGATCCATACTTATTTTGAGAAAGTAACAAATTTTTCTTAACTTCTAATCTTAATTTATTTCTATCAACTAATTCCGAATTTCTTAATTTATCATCTATTAACAAATCAATAGGTAAGTTTGGTTTTCTACCGAATACAATTTCATAAGGAATAAATTGAGTGGAGGTCTGATTTATCTAAATATTTACTTATACTTTCTTCTAAATTTCTGATGGTTCGTTCAACGAGACCTTGACTTGTATGTTGGTAAGGAAGGATATAAACTGACTTACAATTTACTTGATTAAGTAATTCCTGAACGAGTTTTGATCTATTGATGGAACTATTATCAAACTGTATAAATCTAGGAATACCAAACATCAAGAATATGTTACGAATTATAAAATTGGCTAGTACTAATGCCGTAGCTTCTTTTATACTTTCCGTTATAACATATTTACTATAAGTGTCTATTGCAACTATGACGTATTTCATTTGTCTAGTTGTTTGTTTCAAAGGACCTAGAACGTCAATTTGAAATTATCAAAAAGAGTAAATTTGACCTGGTTGCATTCTACCTACAGCAGGCATAGTACCTGGTGTACGTTTTGCACACTCGAGACAAGTTGAAATATAGGAAGATAAATGTTTTCTAAGTTTTCGAATAAAGAATTTAGATTTAATTCTATTATAAGATCTATGCAATCCAGAATGTCCGCCACCAATAATGTTGGTGTGGTGAGCATCGAATATTTCTTTCATCATGCTTCTGGGAATGCATATTTTCTTAACACTATCATTAGAACTAATATAATAAAGTAATTTATCAATCACACAAAATTTTGTAAAAACTTTTGGAATAATTTTGAGTTTTAAATTTTCTAAGACTTTACTAAAATAAGTATCATTATTTTGTTCTAAAATTAACTTACTTCTATAATCTAATTTTGAATTTTGTTGGCTGAAGGATGTGTAAGGTTGAGTTGTAAAAACACTTTCAAATCCTTTTGCCGGTTTGCACAAAGGCACAAGTCTAGAGAGACAATCTGCGTTTCCATGCAGAGTACCTTTGCGGTAGACCACATTGAGATTTGCTTGTTGGACCTCGAGAGCCCATCTCGATATTCTGAGACTTTTACTATGTTTAGTATGGAGCAAACTACAGAGACTGTGGTGGTCTGTCACAACTGTAATTTTTCTTCCATGGCAATACTCATGAAATCTACTTAAAGCAAACAACACAGCTAAACATTCTCTTTCACTAATACCATATTTAACTTCAGATGGAGTCAAAACACGAGAAGCGTAAGCAACTACATGTTCCTTCCATCAACCTCTGAGGTTTGTGAGAGAACGCAGCCAATAGCTGTAGCAGAAGCATCGCAAAACAGAGTAACGGGACGGTCCTCATTAAACTGTACCAATATAGGAGCTTCTGTTAGCTTTTTCTTCAATAATTCGAAGGACGCTTGACAAGCGGGAGTCCATTCGAAAGTAGAATTTTTCTTGGTTAAATCTATTAAAGGTTTTGCTACGATCGCGTAGTTTTCTATAAAACGTCGATAGTAACTCGTCATTCCGTTAAAAGATCTTACTTCTGAAACATTAGTAGGAGCAGGCATATTTACTACTGCTTCAACTTTTGTTGGATCTACTTCTACACCTTTGTCAGATATTTTATGACCTAAGATCAATATTTCAGAATAGCAGAAAGAACATTTTGTCAGGTTTGAGTTTTAGTCCATTTATTCTAAGTTTTTCAAAGACTGCTTTTAGATTGGAATAATGTGATTCAAAGTCATGGCCAAAAACTAAGATGTCATCTAAATAAATCAAACATTTGCCAAATAATAATCCAGAGAATATCTTTCGTAAGATTTTATTGAAAAATGCTGGTGAATTTTTCAAACCCATTGGTAATCTAATGTATTGATAACTACCGTCTTGAGTTACGAAAGCTGATTTATGTCTGTCCCTTTTATCTAAAAAGAAATTATAATAACCATTAGAAATGTCCATTTTGCTGAAATGTTTGGCTTTATACAAACAATCAAAAATGTCCATTAATCTTGGCATAGGGAATATAATATCTCTGGTAGACTGATTTAGTTGTCTATAATCAATCACTATTCTATAAGCAGATGAGTTTTTCTTTTTAACTAATAAAATAGGAGAAGCATAGTTGGAGGAAGC
This sequence comes from Orchesella cincta, assembly GCA_001718145.1. NCBI lineage: Eukaryota > Metazoa > Arthropoda > Collembola > Entomobryomorpha > Orchesellidae > Orchesella > Orchesella cincta. The sequence continues at coordinate 12,980 of LJIJ01004836.1, forward strand.
TTCTTCTAAAATTCCTAAGTCAAGAAATTTCTGGATATATTCTCTTACTACTTTTCGTTCGGTATGAGACTTACGATACGGTGGAAGATTTACTGGAGGCGTATTTCCTGTTTCAATCCTCATGGTTTCTGGACCCGTATAAGTACCAATGTCTGTTTCGGAAAGAGCAAATATATCTGAAAACTCATAAATCAAATCTTTAATATTTTGTCTTTGGTCACTGTCTAATTTAGGATTAATGTCTACATCAAATTCAACTTTTTCCTTTGGAGGAATTGAACTTGGTTTAAAACCTATATTATAAATTTCTGAAGTAGCTTGTGATAAACCTAGAGAAGTTCCTTTATTCAATTTAACTGTAAAAGAATTAGGATTCAAAACTGGAATAATAACTAATTTTTCTGAACCTAAAAAGAAAGGAGGCATTATTAATTAGATTTTTGGTCTTCCCATTAATTTTTGGCAGAGGGTTCAAAATTATGATTTGA
>LJIJ01004837.1:0-13462 GCA_001718145.1 Orchesella cincta
GTTGCATGAAACAATCGTATAATCCATACCATTGGATCAAGTAGATCTGAGTAATGTTTCTCGTGACGCAAATTGCAGTTTCTCAGGTGGATAAAAATATGCTTAATTTGTTCCCTTAGGCTATTTCAAACATTCCAAATTTTTTCAAGCATCTTCGAGAAAATATCGGCTCTATTTCTGGAAAGGGACTGGAACTCTCCAACAAAAGAAACTCTGGTAAATCACTTTCAAATGTGCTGCTTTAACAAAAAAGTATTGATAATTAGACACTTTGGCTTAGGTGACTCATATTTCTCAATACATGATTTCCAGTCAAATGTGGGGTGGTAAACTTGCGCAATGGTACATTCTGTTTTGGATGTAGATTGGTGTATATATAATTTATAAATAAAATTTAAAAAGTTTCAATTTTTTTTTACATTAATAAATGGTTTTTAGGCTATCGTCAAAAGCGACAATATGGCAGCTCAAAGTTGGACGCTGATGCAGGTAACGAGGTCATCATTTTATTGAAAGAAAACGCTGCAACTGTTAACAGCCTAAGTCGGAATTGCAGAAATGTCGGGATATGGAACCGGAACTTGTTCTGTGTCATATAAAAAATTAACCATCCTATGAGTATATTTATTAACTGTGTGCACATCTTACGCAGGTATATCGAATGTTATACTCTTGTAAATTAAATTAAGAACGGAGGAAATGATTTGTATGCTTCACATAACCTGGCTACGATAACGTTTAAATAATTGTGTTATTTCATAATTTAATTTGATTTGTTGTTGAAATGCACCATTAAACCTAATAAATGTCGGAATATTATTTCCAGTCAGCATCAAAACGGTTTGCTCAAAATTAAATTCCGGCATATGACATAGTTTAAATAGTTCATAAAAAGTATCTTCTGAATCATAAGGAAGTATAACGGGCCATCCATACAATTATACACTAGCAAATAGCTCGCCGGCAAGAACTCAATCCAAGATTTAAAGTTTGTATGTCTCAACCAAACTTTCCTAAAATCAAATCGTCGTTGCAAAAGGTTCTACTTATATCAGCATACATCACCTTTATTATATTATATATTTTTTGAAACTATTGCATGAGACCGGAAACTTGAGATCTAGTTTGCTTTCACCGTTCTGTTAACTGATAAGCGCCGACTAGCTGATAAATATGAAAGCATTAGATATCGTTTCAGAAGCTTCAATAAGAATACCAGATGTCAATGCAGTCGTCGTTTTTCATGAGCGTCTTTGTATCTCCAGAAGGAAAAGTAGCTTCTAAACATGTACAAGTTCTGTGCAGGTAATAATCAACAGTAAGTAAATGGGAAAGGTATAGAAATTAGTTAAGGCTGAAGTATTTTTTCATACATTCGGGGCATTTTTATAAATATAAATTTCTACTGCTTTACATAGGTTGTGTTTGTATGCGATACACAAACACATTTCTCGTCCTGAAATTTTAGGTGTGGTTTTTAGGGTCAGAATGGATGTTCTAATCATTCTTAATACTCATTTGCTTTTTCAGGATTGAAGTATTATGGAAGCACTGGATTTTCATGAAGGAATTCAATTGCTTGAGTGCTTTATGCATGAAAGCTGGTGAAATGACAACTATCCGAAATGCAATTCGTGGTCAGTGATCACAATCACACTAGATTACAAAAACCAAGTTTTGTTCTACAAAATGCAGTGAATTTCCCAAACGAATAGGTTGCTCAAAACCAGTACTCCACAAAATACTATACCATTTTAATTTTTTAATTCGTCGAAGTGCTCATTTACGTTTGTTATTCTGTTGAAGAATCCAAACGCTCACAAGTCAAACATTAACATTCCCGAAACGTCAAACTTTTTGGGCAGTTGGAGTTGAAGAACACACAACATACCAGCTTTCCTAAACACAACATTCATAGGTACAAAATCCCTTCAATTCAAGCGGAGAAAGTCGGCGTTCAATAAAATATGCAAGGGAAACATCGTTTTACCGACTTTTGTCTTGTCAGTCGTGTGTAGCTTCTATATAAGCCAAATAAATAAAACTTGCTATTACTTATTACTCAGCATGTTCGAGTCAAGCATTATGAATGAGGAAGCATATTCCTTATTATCTTCCTCTGTAATAATAAAACTTCAGTTCCGACGTATGTATTTCATTGTATGTATACAAAGAAGAAGGAAATGTTAAAGTTCACTCTCATAGGAAAGTGCTGTAACTCTTGCACTTGAGGACGGAGTTAGGCTCAATACAAAATGTGTGCAATTTTCTACTAATGTAATGTCTAGTGTTCTTCCAGCCGGAAGCTGCTGTCGTCTTGTTCCCTCTGCCTTTAATAACATGTAATGTAAGGAAAGCCTGACTAATTATACAATGCCGTTACTACGTGTATCGTTTAAAAAATTCCAAATTGGTAACGCATTATTTTCATGATATTTGTTATGCTACTCTTTCTAAATACAATTCAGGGATTTTTTCATCAACTTGTTAACGATTGAAAATGTAGCAAGCATGCTTGTGCACATTAGTTTATGTTTCATTTATAAAAATTTGTGATTGTCTCAAAGCGCTATTTTATTCTAAAGCATGCAAGGAAATGAAGTTGTAATCCGATTTGAAGAAGATAAGTATAATTACACAATCAACTCCCAGTTACAAAATTCAAGACAGTTAACGTGAAAAAGTTGAACAAAGTAAATCTGTTAAATTTCCTAAAAAGGAATTCCTTGCCTTCGGGTAAAGCTTTTCAGAATACAGAAAAAAGTCGAGGCAGTATTTAAGTCCGCGATAGTTTTCTCCATCAAACGTTTATGTAGACCAACCTGTATAATTTCTTTTAACTTGTCGTTCAGGTCATGAAAGCTTCTAAATGATTTCATTCTAGTGCATTCGCGAATAAAAAGATTCCCAAACACCAAAATAAGAGGTATTTCACTTCTGCTCGTCACCAGAATCGCATATTCACTGAAAGTAGTTCTACAATAAAAAAAATTGAATACACGAACTTTATATTTTGATTTGGAGGAGAAAGCTATCCTTTTTTAACTTTCCACCTAGCTTTGGCAGACTCGTAAAGTATCTACTAGCCTGTTTGTGACTATCATGGGTTCTTCACTTTGTAAAGTACCTTCTTGCTTTGAAGCAATTGTTAATAGTGACATTGGAAGCAGGTCATCTGAAAGTCGAGATTTGTCAATAGCATTACCCATTGAGTATTACAACGTGAGAATGACCACTCCACAAATAAACCAGCGTTATCCTACTATGGTAAGAACAAATCTATTCATTCGTTAAAGCTACGCTGTCAGAATAAAATGGGTACATTTACAATTGCCAGGAAACAAAAGAATTGCAACAATGTAATGACGACAACGCTTCCTCGGGGAACTTCTTTTTATTGTATTGGAAATAACAAGCTCCAAAAATCTCTAGAGGTAAAAATAATACAAACAAACACATCGGCATTAGGAGGAGATCTAGTGCTTTATTTGAAATTGGTTTCATTTTAGAAGTGCTTTGCTGGAACTACAACCAACAAGGCATTTGCCGGGGAATTTCATAGAAGAAATAGCCAATAAACTTCCTCCGGTTTCTGCGGAACCTTGGAAGTTTGACTTTCTCTATTTCCTGTGCGTTGTGCATAACTGTTACGTAAACCAACTCCACCGTTAATATTTTATGCAATCAAAAGGTACAAGATAGGCAATTGGGATGGAGTGGTGACTTCTGTAAATTATATTTACATCCACCGTTCCGAAATATATGGCTTGGAACATGCTTTGCCGACTCGGTGGGGAATTTAGTAAAATTCTAGTTAAAATGTAGTTTGTGCTGAATAAATTATCAGGGAATTATTATCAAATTGTAAACACAGTTTAAACTCCAACAATCAATAAAATATGTTACGTGAAATTTATTTTACTTTGGAAATTTTTCCAAAAAATTTTAGCAACTTTTATCTTTATTTTCATTTGAGATTATTCATGTGTGTTTTTAATTTGATGTTGGTTCACTTCCGTGTAAACACGTTACAAAAGTACAGCGTTAAAATAAGGGCAACAACGAGAATAATAAATGTAATGGTAATCACAACACACACCTTTTTCTGTAACAAAAATCATAGTAATGAGATAATAATAATTGATATCATCCAAATTAAACATTAGCATATAATCTATTATTAAAAGCTAATGACGGCGTTGTATTTGCTACAAAAACGAAATCATTACCTTCCTAACTTTTTGCTGAAACTCTTGTGCTTTCTTCGTTTCCGTCTTCGCTTTCGCCACGTAGTCTTCCGTCGAAAGAACGCTCGCTGCTATATTATTCACTACAAAATCCTAGCAAGTTCAGAATCCCATTTTTAAACAAACAAACAATTTTATTTAGGAATAATTTTACTTGCTGAATAGATTTGGCGTTTATACCTGAGTTTCCACCAACATCGCTAATTCTGAAAATAATCCATGAAGATCCGTAAGGGATTGTTCCAACTTGAGAATATCTTTGTGACGGGCTTCCACATCCTCAAGCATTTGTTTAGCTTGTTTGGTTTCCATTATTATCTAGAATTCGGAATTTCATTTTCAAAGTCTATTTGAATCTCAAAACTATCCAAAAATAAGACTGAGTACTTACACTACGAGTAAAAATTGAAATATTTCCCTTTTCAATCATGTTCTCAACATCTCTTCCGAGAGGTTTGAACCAGCTACAGAACAACCAGTGAGATTTTTCAGAATTAAATCATCAATACACATTCAACACTATAACGCATCAAACTTACTAATCGATATTTGTCGCTTGATCCGTGCTTTACACTTTTCCGCGATAATAATTTTGTGCAAAACTGATACTGATACATGGCATCAATAAAGCTTTGCTGTAGAGCAGAATGTTGTATCTTTCGAATTCGTACGGAAGCCGACCCTTTGTCTTCTTCCTCAGCTTGGAAATTTGCCTCTTCATATCTGCACACAAAGTCCTTGAGATATTATACACAATTTAGAAGAAAACCTACCAAATCATTTTCACACCTTTCAATTTTGCCCGAATCACTTGAGAGCTGGTTTTGATTACTGACATCAGAATCATCCAAGTCTGCCTTCATTTCTACAAAGCATAGAATCAGAAAGATATAACAATTTTGTCAAGTATCTTTACAAATTTTTTATTTTAAAAATAACTAAAATACGTTGGTCGGAAATAGCAGAAGCTAAAATTTTGCTGTGTAGTGATTTCACTTTTTCCACATCAGTTGTGAGATCTTCTATCATTCTTGTGGTATCAGAAACCTACAAAAGTGAGGGCAATTTTTTTTTAAACCAAACGATTTTAGATACTTAGTATTAGTTTTATTACCTCCATAAATATTTTTTGGATGTCATCCTCATCGGATTCTGGCATTTCAATAACAGTTGCTGCATTTTCTAAACCGTCGTTGATGTTTGTTAACATCACGCTTTCAGACGGCTGGGACTCTTCTTCACCAGTTATTTTAGCCTTTGATAACGAAATAGGAAAAGTAAATAAGCAGTCATTTGCATAGTTAAAAATGTAATCTTACCTTTTGATAAAACTCAGCTAAACGATCCCGGGACATTTTCTCTGGATTTTATTTACAAGATACCTGCTACTTTTAAGAAATATGAAGCAATAACAAACCATATAAGACTTATTTTATTACGTTTTATTTTACATGAATCTTTGTAAAATAATTATCATAAAATACTTATGGACATCCTTGCCAATTAATTCACATAACTGAGAAAAAAGCTGGCTTGGAACTGGATACTGCGGGTTACATTTCCTTAGTGCAGCATTTCTTCAACAACAAGTTGCGGTGAAGTGCTTCCGTTTCATGACAAAGTAATAATATGTAACATAAATACAAACTAATGAAAAAACGCATGGAATAAACGAATGTATTATTCACGCTCATCAAATGAATATAGATTTTCTATTAATAAACTCTTATAAATCTACAGAAATTATCCAATTACGCAGATTTTATTGCTTGGCAAAAATACTTAGAATTCGCTGCTGTTTGTGGTTTGTAGCTGATACATTAGCTAGTCCTTTCGTGCACTTAAAGCACAGCGAACAGTTTATTTGGATAACTAAGAGTGAAACCATGATAAAATAAATTAAATTAAGGAACATAAAAGTTTGATTATCTGCACAATAAATAAAATAAATCCAATTAAAAATGGATTTGAGAATTCTTTGTTTTTACTGATAGTAACAACGAGACAGAAATTGTTCCTCTACTACCTGAGAAAACGAACTATGAAACTAGGTAGGTAAACTATTGTTTCAATACAGTAATTGATGATGTTTTAAAATTACCCTAAAACTATATTTCCTTCTTATAGCGAAATGGATACCAGCAACAGCGTCGATTACAGCTACAACATCCAACCGTTGCACTATCCAGTGCTTGGAATTATTCTTATTGGGATTGTTATCGCAATAAGGATTTATCTGAGAGTGTTATGTTGTCGTGCAATTGCAAATGCTACCACAAAACAATCGCTCATCAACCATTCGAGTTTATACTCTGCAAAGTTCTGGAAACGAGCAGGTTGCTCCATCTCCAAATCCAGTTCATACAAGCGCTGTCATTATTCCAACCCAAGAAGTAAAAGAGGATAAGGCAAAGAACTTGAATTCTTCACTGGAAAATACCTTCGACCCCAAAATTCTGATGATCATATTATTGATGTGGATCAGCAACAAGCCATTTTATAATTTCCATTATCGTAACTGAAAACCTGATAATAATCATGGCTTACAGTTTTGAATAACCATCTACTTGTTTGCTTGAAATAAGTTATTATAAATAAATATGTGCATTAAAAATCGCATATATTTTAGTAGTAAATGACATACACGCTTTAAAAATTAATGTTTCGTCTTTTCTGTGTCGTACTTGCCTACTTGTAGGGGTTTACACAAAATTCATATATACAAATGCTTACTGAAATAAAATGAATACCACAACGCATGACGTCAAAAATTGAGTCATTTCAACTCGTTGTTTTATTATTTACGTTGGTGTTAAACTGAATACGTTGGATTTATTTGATATCCTTCTTACTTTTGCATTAAACTTTATTAAAAATTTAAAAATCACTGTTTCTTGAGATTTCAATACTAATATTTCCTTGTAATACATTTCTTTAAAGATGTGACAAACAAGTAGGATTTCTTATGATCGGTAGAAATGTAAGCTTTCATTCATTCTTTGAATATTGAATAATTGCTGCTTTCAAGCATCTTACCACGTAGTTAAAAACCCACCATTCTGGCAAAACCACAAGATATGCATTTTTGATAAATGATCAATAGTTGGTTGTTTACGTTCATGTTTAAAGAGTTAAATTGATTACGCTGTAAGTTTGCTGTCAAACAAATGTTATGGATTAGCAAATTAAAATTATAACGATTTGTCATACCACATATCGTAACTATTTTCCATGGTTTGCTAATTTTGTTCGTAGTTTCTTCGAAATACATTCTTTACAGTCCAAAGTTTATGAATTACATTTTGCTTGGTGGCTTTGGAAATATTATTTGCAGCGTGAATGTTTGGTACTGATTCAGTGATACAGTTGGGAATGTATCAGTTTTTGAGATACAAGATGAAATTTTAAAATGATGTATGGTTTGGGAGAAAAGATGTTGCCTGGTATGAGCTGTAAAAACTTGGCTAACATGACATACGCACTGTTTTATAAACATCAACACAAATCATAATTTGTAAAAAACTCCCACTAACATTATCATAAGGTTCCTTGAGACTTTGATAATATTTTGTTGGTAGTTTGTTTTTGTAATGACATGATTTTTGCTTCATGGAACAAACTGCATACCGAGTAGAACTGATTACAAACAGGAGTCAAATGTCAGTGCCTTGCACATCTGTCACAAATTAAGCTCTGGAGCATGCAATGAATCCTTGCAACTTTAACATTATAAGCAATCTTTATAAGACATTCATTCAAGTCAGCTCTATAATCATAAACATTTTTGCACGTCAGAGTGACCTTAAATCTTTTTCTTTTTTTATACAGAGCAGTATGTTATATTAAAATTTAAAAAAAGAATGAATAGATATGTTATCACATATCTATATATATCACATATATCACAATTTTATAAGGGAATGCTACTGATGTCTTGGATATTTTTATCTAATTACAGTGGCATTTTCTGAGTAAGCAAGTAGGACAAATTGTAAGTCAATTGACGCTTTTACCATGTACTAATAATATAAAGATACGATAAAGCTACATTTTTTACATTGATACAAAATCTTCGCGGAGGAATGACGTACGTTTCTAAACAGGTGCTTATTTCCTTTTCCAATATAAGTCATTGTCTATGGACAACTACTTAACAGATTAAACTCATCTTCAGTTGCGTTATAACAAAAATACTACACAGTGACAAAGCTGTTTCCCAAAAAAGTTTCTGGCATTTATAGTGTGGACAAAAAGATCCTTTAAAACTTAATTATCTACATTAAATACAAAATGGATTCCGAGGGATGCGACAAGTTGTTCTCCGAATTGGCTGATGAGTGTAGCAACCAGACAGAAAAAATTCCTCTGTATCATGAGGAAGCAAATTATGCTACTAGTATATGTAATAAAGAAACCCCATGAGTAAACGATAAAGCTTTTAAGAAGAGAGTCGCCGTTCTAAGCTTTTAGTTTGCTTTCAAGATTCTCCACATAAGCAGAGCGCATTCTAAGTTGGAATCGCATTGTGTATCGTCTATCTGCCAATGATATCCCCAAACTAGTTAGCTGAAGCAGTTTGTGCATAGCACAGCTACACAAACCTGCCTCGGCGGTAGTTCTTTGACCCATATGGGTTACAGCGAACCACAAAAGGGTTTATCACATGACATGAAGGGAATTGGGGTAAGTTTTTCTTACCTTGCTATGTCTTAGTTAGCCGTAGTCAGATTTCCTAGCACAAAATCAACCTCTATATTATGCGTAGGTACATATTATATGTTGTAACGTACGTCTACACTACTTCTCCGTTTCTTACTTCGAACAATGCTGAATTGTATCCACTTCTATTGCTGCGGTAAGAAACTGCTCGCAATCTAAAACAAAAAGTCACAAATTACACTTGTATTTGTTGTAGCCCGTTTGATAAAGACATGCAAATTTTTAATATATGGGCACTGTTTGCATTATGGGAGAAGATATCAGCCCGATTTGGTGTTTAAGTTTTTGCTAGATGACTGCAGGAAATAGGAGTTCATGGAAAACGTAGTAAATGGCTTCAATTATAACTAGCATCTATGTCTTTGGTAAACGGACTATTTCTTACAAATGAAATGTAATTTCTCAGTAATAAATCAAATTGATCAACGCTACTATTTTTTCGGAATATCCAAGTATACTTGCTTGCCATAAACTACGCAACCTGATTAGCATCTTCAAAACTCGGTAGTTATGTTGGCTCAGAATAGGTGAGAAATTAATTCTAGTTTTTCTTGTGAGACCCCCATATTATATATGTATGCATATGTGGAGCAAATTATATTCGTATGATCTTCCACAGCTCTGCACCTCAACGCAGAAAATGACGAAAATTAATTACAAATTTGGGTTAAACTAAAATATTTCTTTGACCAAATAAACAAATGTTCCCACTTGCTTTTTATTGAAAAATAAAACAGCAAAAGTCCTTGCATCACTGTTGTACCCGTTTTCAACTGCAAGCTTCTTACTTGATCGTTTCCTTACTACATTTTTAATTAATAAATCTCCAATTTCGCAAGCATCCTTTGTATGTCCGTTTACCATATCATAACCTTTGCAAGTATTCTCTACACTCAATCCATCTCTGACATGCAACAATAAGTGTGGCTACCATTTTCCCCATTGCAAGTTTCTTTATAATATGAAAAAATATCGTTGACAAGTCCTGTCTGCTCTGCAATCATCTCGAAGAATTTTCTTACTAGAAAAGTGTTTCTAATCTCATCGTTGAGATGAATTCTATTCTCCAGCATTAAAACTCAATCACACTTGTGTGGAAATTGTTACGCGTCGTAGTTCCTGTTGCAATCGACGGTAAATGGGTGACTGCTGATCGTGTAGTTTAACCACTCGCTGCAGTTGTCCAGCATCATTGAATCAAAATATTCAAGGTATTTTTCAACTAAATATTTTTGGCTCAAGTTCATTTCCAGCGCTTTCTTATTTATGAGTTGAGTTTGATAGCGATGAAATCAAATATTTTGCTGAAAACCTTGTTTTCCATTTCTGGCTCAAATTCGCGAATTTTTAGCTTTCTCGTGACCAGTCCACAGTGGACTGTCCACTTCTCGGCCGTTCATAATTTCGTGAATGGCCAGACTTTACAACAGCTAACTCGGAATAACTTTAAAATTTGTGACCTTCTAACAAATCGTCAAAGAAAACAATGTGATGAAAAAACCTGGCTAATTCCACGATAATCTTGGAGCTTTCATAACTCTTTGCAATTATGCAGACAAACGATATGAAGTATGGGTTAAGCGCGTGCATAGCTTTAAAAGTAGGTTAATAAAACTAATTAAAATCTCATCAGGTTTTTTGCTCATGTACTGTTGTAATAACTTGATGTGTTGTGGATAAATGTGATGAGTTATTACAGGTTCGGTGATGATAAATCAAAGGCAACGGATAACTGTAGTTGTTGAATTTAGAATTTTTTATTTGGAGAGAAGAGAGAGTTATACAATAATAACAAATCTTGTACTGAAGATAATACAAATTGGACATGGTATTTATATCATAATTTTGTCATAAGCTTTAACACTATAAATGGCATTTACAAGTTAAACCAAGAAAGGGAAAAACACGTCAATCATAATTCTCAATAATATGTCGAATTACATACAGAATAATTATATTTCATTAACTGGGATTTTAGAACTTATTTAAACTAGATTAGGGCTGGTTTTGGTTAGTTGCTAATTTCTATTTTGTATCTAGTTGTGGATTATAATGGAATGATGTGATTGATGGCAAAAGGTTAAATAAGGGTTAAACGTGAGAAATTCCACGTTTGGGCTGTTTCACGAATGAGCTGGAATAAACTAAACTCATTACACTGTAAACACAATGGTTATCACAAAAAAAAACCTTTTTGACAACTAAAATATAGTGTTAGCTATGCTGTAAAAACCACGAATATTTTCTGCATTTTATAGATGGGTCTATACATTGAGCTCTAATAACAAACTAGAGGAAGTATTCCAATGGGAGAGATAGGATACTCCGCGTGATCTTCATCAGTTTCGAACAGTGAACATTGTTTCTTTAACTACAATAATTTTAAACATTTGACTCATGAACATGAATATTACAAGAACCCATACTGACTAAAGATATTTCTAGCAGCTCCTTTGAATTCAAATGAAACTGTCGAACAACAACTTTATTGGATAGCAAACGACAAAACAATACGTAAAAATTAAATTAAGCAGTGCATTTCAGTCAGTTGGGGGCGCAGTGGCAATTTAGGTAGGTTGGGCTAAACTGGATCGCGTTTGTTTACATTAAAAATTGATTAGTTTGTATAAAACTGGTATGGGAAGACGGGGAGATGTTGTAGTCAAGGATATAATGTTCACTGTTCGAAAAATCAAGAATCACGAGATTTGCCTCAATGCAGGGTCTCTCATGTCTCTGGGTCTATACTACTTATTCGTTGCTAAATGCATTTCCCTCTCCATCCATAATCATTGACTGTGACAAACAGTTTAAAATTGATACATTTATTCCCATTTAAAATTCTTCATTGCTTGCTAGAAGCGGTTCGACCCATCAAGGTGAACTTGGGCATGAATTACCTGACTGAATTACCATTCTTGCTCATCAGAATGCTAATGAAAATTAGTTGCTTTTGGTCCCCCAAAGAATAAATTCTACTCAGAAGTATTACACTTAGTTAGTTAGGAGTAGATGGCGAAACAAAGCAGCCAGAAGGAGAACCTTTTTTTCCTGTTTATAACTTCTCCATGAGTGGTATCATCCGTACTCGACAGTCGCTGTGCACGACCATTTTTAAATCAATTTTTATATATGATGCCTTGAAAGTCCTCATAAAAACTAAGAGGGACATATTTTTTTCTTTAGTCAAAAAGTTTCAATAACGGAGCTAGCGCCTCTAAAGTTTAGACCGTGGAACGCGATTAACTCCTTTATTTATTGTCCGATTGACCTAAAATTTGGAATGGAGACTCTTTTAAACAAATCGTGGGATAGTGTTTTTTGGATTTTGAAAATTCGAATTGTGGCGGGAGAAATTAAAGGTTCAAAAATATTTTTTTTAATAATTTAAATACAAATACGGGATCGTTGTATAGACTACTTAAGTATAGTTAAGCCATAATTTAAAAAATTATTTCGAGTTTTTTCAAATTCAAAGATGGCGCCACACTCATTTTTCAAATTTGTAATGTTTTTTATCATAGGTAGTTAGAAAGGCATAAAGGAGTACACCAAAACAACATTCATCCAAATTAAACAAGTAGTTTACGAGATATCGACTCCAAACTTTTTGGTTTTAACTTATGTTTTTTGTGTGCAAACTTGTTACAATGGACTCCCATATACTCATTTCTGAAGTCAGAAGTTAAAATAAATTACTAGTATTGCATTAAATATAAGTTTTCATAAATAACACAAAGGCGCCAAATTCCAAAATTTGAAAAAACACGTAGTCCCAATCACTCAGGAATCCAAATATGCAACTGCCGTCCCGCTAGCGACTCTTAGTTTGAGGTAAATCGCTCCTCCAAATTGGCCCATGGAGCGCGCATAGGTGCCACTCAGAACGGCTTCAAATTCCAAAATTTCTTGAAAACACGTATTCTAAATCACTCAAGGATTCAAATATGGCAAGCTCTTCTCTCGATCGCGACTCTAGTTTTTGGTAAATCGCGTCCTCGGCAAATTGGCCCATGGTAGGCCGCATAGTGCCAGCCTGCAGAAGCGAGCTTCAATATTGCAAAATTTCTTGAAAACAGCGTATTTCTAAACGGTCGAAGGATTCAAATATGGCAAAGCTCTTCTCTGCGGATCGGGCGACTCTTTTAAGTTTTTGAAGTCGATCGCGTGCCTCCATATTGGCCGTGCTGGAGTCTACATAGGAAGGGGCCCGCTCGAGAATGGCCTTCAATATTCAAATTTGGTTGCCAGAGAACACGTATTTGCTAATGCAGCTCAGGATTCCAATATGCGGCAAGCTTTCTCTCAGATCGGACTGCTAAGTTTTTGAAGTAAATCGCATATACTAGATCGGTTGTTAAGAGTATCAGTATTGTAGTTGTGTTTGTGTGATTGACCATAAAAGAGTCGGTAAAACAACTTGGACTTTGGCATACACGGCTTAGTAATACTTTTACCTGGAGTTTACGTTTTATCATATAAAATCGTTAGCGGAT
>LJIJ01004838.1:0-13451 GCA_001718145.1 Orchesella cincta
AATTTATTTTCCAAAATTGATGGTGTAAATGCATATCACCAGCTTGAACTCGATGAAGCATGCAAGAAGTACATGGTCATCAACACTCATCGCGGCTTGTATAAGTACCACGTTTTACCTCAAGGTATAGCGTCCTCTCCTGCAATATTTCAAGAGTTCATGGACACTTTATTGAAGGGGATCCAGAACGCCGGCTCCTACATTGATGACACCGTGGCATTGGGGCGATCTGAGAAAGAACACCTTTCAACGTTGCGTCAAATATTCCAACGTATGAGAGAGTACAACTTCAAAATATCAAAGGATAAATGCGAGTTCCTGAAGCCATCAATCGAGTTTTTGGGTCATCGTATTTCAAAAGAGGGAATACAGACCACCGACAACAAAGTGCAAGCAATTTTGAAAATGCCAGTACCCAAAGATAAGACCGGAATGAAGTCGTTCTTAGGCTTGGTAAACTTTTATGGTAAATTCGTGAAAAATTTGGCTCAACATTGTGCACCTTTGTATGAACTAACTAGGCAAGAAATAGATTGGAAGTGGACAAAAGCTTGTCAATCAGCATTTGATGAAGTGAAAAGATGTCTTTCCACCAGCCCAGTTTTGGCTCACTTTGACCCTTCTCTCCCAATAGGGATCAGTTGTGATGCCTCAGCAAAAGGACTTGGAGTTGTCCTTTATCACAAATATCATGATGGAACAGAAAGGCCCATTGCATTTGCATCCAAAATCTATCAACAACAGAGCAAAGGTACTCTCAGATTGAGAAAGAGGGACTGAGCATTGTGTACGGAATCAAGAAATTCTAAAAGTATCTTTGTGGACGAAAGTTCACACTGATAACTGATCACAAGCCTTTATTGGCCATATTTGGACCCAATCCCAATTACCAGTTTATACAGCAACAAGACTACATCATTGGAGCCTGTTCCTCAGCCAATTCCAATATGAAGTGCAGTACCGGAAGTCAGCTGAGCATGGAAATGCCGACGCACTGTCCAGGTGTGCAATTCAGCAAGAAGACAACGTTTTTACGACTGAAATAGAATCATGCGTAAATTTCACCATGAATGAGCAGCTTGACGTTTTGCCTGTCACCGCAGCAGCCATACGCAAAGCCGCAGTTCGTGATAAAGTGCTTTCTCGGTTTATCAATTTGTGCAAAATGGGTGGCCATCGTATCTTCCTAAAGATGACAAAGAGCTACAGCCATATTTCAACCACCGAGAAGAGCTAAATATTATGCAGAATATACTTATGTGGGGTATCCGAGTCGTGATTCCAGCAGCACTGAAAAATCAATTACTACAGCAATTGCACGAGTGCCATTTTGGCATAGTTCGCATGAAATCACTCGCTAGGCAATTCATTTGGTGGCCTGGAATAGACGCTGACATTGAAGCATTGTGCAAGCAATGCACACTTTGTCAGGAAAACAAACCAAAACCAATGAGTGCTCCCTTGCATCCGTGGCAGTATCCTGAACGTCCGTGGCAGAGAGTTCATATGGACCTAGCTGGACCAATGGATGGCAAAATGTACTTAATCATGGTTGACGCAAACTCAAAATGGCCAGAGGTCTTTTGTATGCAAAAAGATACCACTACAACAGCAGTACTTATGAAAGTATCTGAAGTCATTTCCAGATGGGGAATCCCTGAGCAAATAGTTACCGACAATGGCAGACAATTTGTAGCTGACCAGTTCCGGAAATTTTGTACTCAGAACGGCATTAAACATATTACATCGGCTGCCTACCATCCAAGGACGAATGGGGAAGCAGAGCGATTTGTGAGAACCTTCAAGGAAGCAATGAAGGCCACAGATCTGAATGTGGAACTTCGTATCCTTCGTTTTTTGTTCTCTTACAGAGCCACACCACATGCAACAACGGGGTGTAGCCCAGCAGAACTTTTGACGGGCAGACGGGTCCGTACAGCCATTAGATTTGGTGCGTCCCGATCCCAAAGGCAATGTGATGAAATCACAATTAACACAGGAAGGAAGTTAAATAAGCGTGTCAAGATGATCTACAAATCTGGACAAGGGGGAAAATAGTCAATTCAACTGGACCTGTTTCATATCTGGTTGCCATTCATGACAAGCAAATAAAACGGCACGTGGACCAGATAAGAGCAGCAGCAGCATCTCCTAGCGAAGCCAGTGGACAGGACGGTGAGAGCATGCCTTTACCAATTGAGATGGAAGTAGCAACCCCGCAGCCAAGTCCAAGGTCAAGCAACAGCACGACACCGGTAATTGGTACAGCGCCAACCACGCCAGAGCAGCAAGAGCAAGAAGCTATACCAACAGCAACTCCAAACGTGAGCCCGGTTCGTCCTCCACACCAATTCAAGAAACTCCAAAAGCACGTCCCAAGCGGAACACCAAACCAATATCAAGATATGGTATTAATTGAAAGTGTAGACTTTTCCTTTGCTTGAATTGAGTATGTTTCAAAGTAAGACAGGAGGAATGTAGTGTATTTAGAATACCTACATGAATGATATGTTAATTATCTTTAATGAATTAGATTGTTCATGTAGACAGCTAGATTAGTAGTGTCTCCAGTGCATAGGATTAAGGCATATGAATTTATGACTTGTATGTATGAATACCCATGACTTTGATGAGTATGAACTCAGACTTGATTTAACCTTCAACAAGCCAACATTACCTTTCTAGAATAAAATCCTACATGATAACTAAGGCCAAAGTTCCTACGTGTAAAGCACACCTCCTGATTACATGCATAAGCATAGTAAGACACAACATACAGCATTCAACGCCATTGTGCTGAAACATTAATTTGTAATGTTGGCCAAGTGTTTCAGCTATTTCGTAAATTTTGGGATGTTAAATAAAGCATCAGAGCAATACAATTTATTTCCAATTGACGAGTCCAATTTATTTGCCCTTTTAATTTTTATGAAGTCCAAAATTTTGAAATAATTCATAAAATGTTAGAAATTCTAAATTAGATATTTTTCGTATTTTTAAAAAACCAAGTTACTACCCAGATTCTAAAGAGCTAATATTTTAGAGCCCCTGAAAGTTCAGTTGATGTGCACAATTCAAAAGTTGTCCTTAAAGCCCACTATTAAAGTTTACAATTTTTTTGGTTATTTTAAAAACATATAAACCATGAAGATTCTGATGTAGTCATCACAATTTTCTCAGTCATCTGAAACCTAGATAAACGTATTTGCTGTTAAATTAAAAGTAACAAAATTGAAAATGAACTCCTGGTTATTTGTAAAAGGAAAAAATAAAGACTAAATTAAATAAATCGGGATGTGCTACCCTACAAGCTAACGACTCTACTACTATTTGCTTTGCAAACCGGGTAGTACCATAATGTGATCCATCCCTACTCTTTCTTCAATTGGATCTGATAAAAGACCCAGTCCTCTAAAAACGACGGGACGAAAGCGTTTGTCTTCGTGAATGTAACTGGAAGATCGAGTTGAGTTTCAAGAATATAATCGAAACATTTTAAAGCCCCGTCGTTAGATGATCCAGTTGCATGGGTGAGATATTTTCCGTTTGGGCTCAACACAGAAAAAGACATGTCAATGATCTTTACAATGAAATCCCATATTCCGCCCTGGAAAAGTTATCAAGATTGTGCTTTAATTATCATGAAACTCCAAGCTCTTACCGATAATGATAACTAGCATATACCGAGGGTTTTTTTGTAATAGGTATGTCCGTTAGGTCGGAGATGATGTAGTCAAATGTTTTCCCTTCGGCCTTCCACTTTTCCATGTGGGCAATGCAGTCCCCGACAATAATCTGAAAGGGAATGAACGTTCATGAGCAAAAAGCCAACTCGACTTTATAATTCCGTGGCGTGAGTAAAACCACCATTTATAAAGCACACCTGATAGTTATCGCCTTGATAATTATCTAGAGAGTCACCACAAACTGACCGTAAATAGGTTTTGCAAGCTTGCATTACCATTTCATCAATCTGCAACGGAAAACGTAACCACAGATTCAAAAATGAGCTCATACACAGACAAGTTAAGACGCTGTAAAGGTAGCATAAACGTTAAGTAGCTAAAAGAAACAGTTACCTCCACCATGATCACTTTCTTGGGATCTTCCTTCCGCAACTCGTTGAGAAGAGCCCCATCCCCTCCTCCGAGAATCAGAATCTCCTTCCCTTTGAAGTCTTCCTTGCCACGGCACATTATGGATTCGGTGTACACCAAATCCGACAAGCAAGATCTAATTTTAAAATAAAAACAAGATGATTTTTAATTATGAGGACATAATACAATTCCATGGGTATTATTTATTTGTTACTAGGAAGGCCATCCAAGACCAGCATGTTGCCGAAGGTCTTTGAGTGAACAATTTCTATATGTTGAAATTCCGATCTCACGTCCACAACCTTGCCGTCGATGTCATATTCTGTTAGCCGCTCGTCTGCAAAACACGATACGATTATTTCCACAATGAAAAAATAATATTGGATAATACTATAAGTAGAGGTGCTAGATATACCAGATGTCACATAGTAGACATTAAGCTGATTCCCCCGTTTAATGGCGGAAGCGTTACCGTCTTGCAGCCATTCCCCATGGTATTTGCCCACTCAGATTCCAGTTCCCGGCAATCCTAGATAACGAAAACATAAAACCAATTTGCGTTTGTCATTTTGATACTATTTTATATTCCAGTTGCACTTACGTCCAGAGTTAGTAGCGGCACTCCTCCTTCCTCCAAGAAGTACTCAATATTAATTGTAACCAGCTCGTTTGCATAGCTCCTGATGGTGATGGTACTTTCTCGTGGACCGAATAAACAGCAAGTTTGTCACCATTTGGAGAAATCTCCTTCCCAACCAGTTTTTCCAGTGGTTCAGCATCCATAAAGTTCTGAGGTTTCCCACGATCACATTCTCCACTCCCCTGAAGCCTGCTAATAAAAAATGAAACGTCGGTTAGTGCTCAATTCCATAAATAAATTCCATATGCTCCAATCAGGATGGCCTACCTGTATTATTCGTTCCGTATGGATTTAATTTAAAATCCATAAGAATAGTGCTGACGCAGGCAGTCATGATGATTTTGGAGTTGTAAGAATTTGGGTCTACAGAAATATTTGGCTGATGTCAGAAACGTAACGTGGAAGCAGAAATAAATTTTGGTAGTGTTAAAATCCGGGCACAAAAAGTATGAATTAACAACCAATATGTTAGAAGAGAAGTAGAAAAGGTCAATAAACTGAGAATCCTATTGTAACTTTATTGCACGTCCGCTCGCCACAAAATGTAGTGAAATACAGACATAGGCAACACTTTTAGCCAATACTTTTTACAGCACCTCCTCCTGCTCTCATCTTTTAGAAGAAAATTCAATACACCAGCGACACGTAATTAAAAGATGCATGAACTGCAGTTTGTTTTTTGAAATATCACAAAAGCTATTGTATCTCATGCTACAAACAGTTCATTCCTACTCTATTTCCTTTCTAATAAAATAGTACCTAAATCGGATTCCCCGAATCCGAGCTCGCTTACTCATTCACTAGTTTTCATAGCTGATGAAATATGGGCCAATTACCCCATACTTGATTGTTATGTTATGGAAGATAAAAAGATATATGGTGTGTGGAAACAAATATATGCCTGTAAAAATCTAGTGCATTAATATGACAACTGCATTAACTTGCGTGACTATCACATAACTCTCATCCTTTTCCTATGCCCATTTGCTTTGTTAAAAGCAGTTTCTTCCTGTGGGGAAAAGAATTAAATGTATTTTATATACAAGATACCGTATCTGCGTACATGGCACCCCGTGGGAAGACATTAGGCAAATTATGAATCGTTATCTTCATGTTTCACATGACGCTTTGAGCTCCACTAAGTCCCTCGCCCTTTCAGCCCCTCTGCGCCTGTTCTTACTCCATAATATGGAATATGTATTACAACAGATTCGCATCTTTTCATATTTCTTTCAGCTTTATGTGTTCGCTGTGTTCAAAAACTCAAAAAATTGAGACAGTCCGATGTTAATGATAACTATGCCAATGTTGCTTCAGTCTTGTTGTTTGCTCTGTGCTAATTTTTAGCATGTAAAAGTATCACTAGGATGGGTTCCGTTAATGCTTCGTGTAAAAAATGCAGAGTTGCTATTGTATTCGTAGGATGCTGAGTGTGTTAGCTATCAACTATGTATATGTCTG
This sequence comes from Orchesella cincta, assembly GCA_001718145.1. Taxonomy (NCBI): domain Eukaryota; kingdom Metazoa; phylum Arthropoda; class Collembola; order Entomobryomorpha; family Orchesellidae; genus Orchesella; species Orchesella cincta. The sequence goes on from LJIJ01004838.1 coordinate 6,199, forward strand.
TTTGGTCACTTTTAAAACCTTGTTAATGATTGAGCCAAACCGGCTCTCTTCTGCTTCACATAATTCTTGCAGGCTGGTGTACGTGTTGCTTTGGCACGCAAGCGAGTAAAAAGAAACTGATGAATATGAATGCCACGTATTGCCTTCCACATTATCTGACAGCTGCTAAAAAAATTGCCAGTTTCTTCAACTTTTCAACAATTTCCCTTGAGCCAGGCTAAAATTTCAGCAAAAGGAGCAATAGTGTAGGAGAATCTTTGGTAGTCTTTTTTAAAGCTGTAACAACTAGAATGAAAACTTTGAAACGAAAGCGAGTAAGTGTCAGTGTGTATTTGTAGTTTTAAACGTTTTCTGTCTAAACAGCCACTCTGTGACGAATTTTTAATTAATTTTTGTTATAATGAATCGTCACAGATATCAGGGCAAGGTGTATAAAATTTGGTTTCTATTTGAGCAGGGCCACTTTCGCAGAGGATCAATATGGCTAAAAGACATGAGACTAATTACAGAAAGCTCTGAAGATGAAGACTCACCATCGCCTCCAAGTTTGACTAACATTCCACCCGTTCCTCCACCCAATATCGACTTCAGCAACTTTCCACAATGCATTATATTACTCCGACGATGTGATGAGGAGTTCCAAATTGATGGACCAGCGCCGGCAAAATCGGTTGTAGCTGTGAGTCGTCCCTTCCAAACCAGGGGGATGAAAATGATGGTGGTAGAAGTGTGCCCAACAGAAGTCGGCCCCGAGCTAAAAAGCAAAAGAGATTTGCTTCAACAATGAAATGTGTGGAGTGTGACAAGGTGTTCGCACAACAGGCAAGCCTCAGACGACTCCTTCGTATTCATACAGGTATGCAACTCAACCTGCCACGATTTATTGCTAGTTACTCACAATGCTAATTGATGATACTACTTGCTAAATTAATATTTCTTTTATTTCAGGTGTTAAACCGTACAAATGTGGGACTTGTGAAGCTGCTTTTTATCGGACAGATATGTTGAAGCAGCACTGCCGAGCTCACTTCCACAATGCGATCCAGAACTAGTTCAAGTCACATGTCATTGTTGTTTGTCGTCTTGATTTGTCGTGTATCTGTGTTCAAATTTAATATACCTTTACATTTTGTGAATACAAACGGGGAAATAAAATGTACATAGGTATTTTATATTTCAAACAATTCTCGTTCAAAATCATATTATAACTTGGAAGCCCTTACAGTTAATTCATAACTTATATGCAAGTTTTTTATCAGCCCTGCTTATTGTGAGAGAACTGGTCGACGTCTCACCGGATCTCTACAAAGCTCTTGAATTTTGTCTTAGCATTTTCCTACACAAACAAAGTGAGCCTAAATCATTTCTTGCAAGCTTATTTTCGCAGGCTACAAATTTCCAAGCATAAAGAGAGAATACGGCTTATCAATTCGGATTATCACAGCATCTTCATTACCAAAACATCCTGCAGCTTTATAGCATGCGCATGTATTTCAGGTTACTGGGAGAGTGTCCAGATTCTCTTTGTTCCTTCGTTTCGCTTTGTTTTTTTTTACCTAAAGGTAACGATACTGCTATACATATGGCTCAAGGTAAAGTGAAGTAAAGCAAGTGAAGGTTACGCACGCTTTTTTATGCTTTATGCACCTGAACATTTACGAGATTTGTAGTTGAATGATGACAGATTGCGGTAGGATCTGTATATAGGTGCATACACAGACAGGCAGCTCTCGTACAGACATGTAAATACAACCCAGATGACGATGACGAAAGACGGTTAAGTGGGAGTATGACCTTGACATCATAAACGGCAGAGGATCATCTCTCATCAGAGCGTTTCGCAGACAAAGAGACGGGAGGATATGTACCGTTATTGTTGAGCCATCGTGCTATATAAAACCTTGAGATTTCAGATGGGACATGACACCGCATCAGAAGATGAAGGTGCACGTTCAAAATTGTAGAATAGATGAGCCATATATCAGCACCATCCAGCAAAGTTGGGTAGTGGTCGCCTGAGCAGGCAATTGTCGTTACAAACAGCATCATCTACAAAATATATCGAGGAGGAGTTTTTGAAGGGCAATCAGTAAAAGAATTGGTTTACTTGTATCACAAATGTAAATGCAAGTTAGCCGCAGACCACAAGAAAAACTGGTAGGAAAGGAAAGGCGATTCTATAAGATGTCATAAGTCATAAATAACAAGTCACTAACAAGGGCAAAATTTCCGTCTCGAAATGTTCCAAGCAAGCGGTGCAAAGTAAGCACTGATGCGACTATAGCACTTGGTGGATGCTTCGGCAGGCGAGTATTAATTTAATGTGCGAAAACAAGATGCGAAGCGTGCGACGGTAGTGGTATTTTACAATTGGATCTACATATATGCTACTTTTGTTTTTGTACGTCACCTACATAAAAATGCATATTCACGTATTGCAGCTTTGTTAAATACACTTATAAGTACATACTTCTACTTCGGTTTAACATTAACTACAAAAGTTAACACGTGATGTTATGCAAAGTGTTCCAGCCTGAAAGCAAATTTGATGACAAATGAGATGACTGGAACATGTAGAAGTAAATTGCATATAAATAGTCATTTTATAATTATTTTTCTCAATTGCATGGACCAACTTTACCATGATAAACAGTTCTTTGAACATAAAGCAACTAGCTTGGGCAATTGAAAATAAACTATTTGTAGGACTACATTCAACATAAAGGGAGAAAGTTTCACTCATGAAAACGGTTTGAAGGTAAAGAAACAGTCAAAGGTGAACCCAACTAGATATTCAAGTCAATAATTGTCTGGTTTTAAGCTCCAAACATATCAAGTGTTTCTTTAATTATCCCAGAAATCTAGAAAAACATTAAAATCTGATTAGTGCACACATGTCGACATTTTGAAATACAAAATACGCATAATGCAACAGCCCTCACCTCAGCATCACCTCGAAATTCACCAGATAAAAGATTTTGGAGGAGGGGAATAACTTTAGCATCAATCAAATGACGCCGATGCTCCAAAGAGCCAGCATGTACCATATTCGCTATGGTCCACACACATTCCTTTTTATTAAGGATTGATCCCTAAAGAATTTGATTTTAAATGTAGTTTTAGTTATCCTCTTTCAGAAATTGCAAAACTAATAAGTACAAAAACTGCATATTAACTAATATACAAGACATACCTGCTTCAAGTCAAATAAAATGAAGTCCACCAGGCCTGAACGGATCACTTGATCAACTCCGTACCGAGAATCTGCCACCACATTCGATAAAAATCGAAGTGATGCCTAAAAAATTAAGTAGAATTGCTTGCAGTTGCAGAATCGCAATTGAAAAACATGTTTTATACCATAGTATTTGATGCAAAAATAAAACTAGTACATACCTGGTGAATAAGTTGCTCATTGCTTAGTTCCAGGAATAATGGGAGTTTTCTTATTACTCCCAATCTCAATACTTCTCTCGTGTGCGCGTCCGTGCCAGCAATGGAACCCAGCGAGAGATTACAAACGCGTTGGCTCTTATCTAAGAACATTTTTAAAAAAATCAAAGTTGAAAAGCAAAAGGCCATTGTTTAACATCTAATACAATCTCGTAGATGGCTAATTTATCACACCTTTTTGTCTCCATGTAAAAGCAGGTTTATCATCTTTTGAACGAGTCCAGTTCTTTGAAAGAATTTTTCAATCATGTCCCGTCTATTGTATGTGGCGAAACCCAATGCAGCAGTAACACCCTCAAGTAACTATAACAAACAGTGGGGTTTTAGGGTTTGTGGGTGAATTGGCATTAATATTTACTCATAATATGATCAGTATGCTTTTAGGTAGAATATTTCCTGGTACCTGAAAATGTCCACAGTTTGTTTCCGTGCTAGCAGCTTGAAAAATTGAGAGAAGTGGGTCCATGACTCCACAATCTATAATTGCAAGGTTGAATGGCTCACTAGCTTCCATAATTTTTGCTTTGAGGAAAATAAAGATTATCCATCAGTTTTGAAGGTTTTCAAATTTCACATATTATTTTTTCATGTTTAGTAGGGTTGTAGAGTTACCTAAAACGTAATGCCTGGCACTTCATTTCCCTATTTTCCGAGCTCAAATGTTGCACCAAACACCGAATCGCGGATCTATGACCAGCAGAGGCTCGCTGCTCTAAGAAATTTATGTTACCTGAATTAGCCATTTCCTTTTTGCTAAACTCAACAATTAAAATAATTTGAAAAACTGGAGAACAAGTGTGAAAGAATACTACCTCTTCTGTCAATTAACGGATGGAGAATAAGTGGAATGGATTTTCTGTAAGATGCAGGAGTCCAGGAATAAGCTAATGATGCTTTTAATCATCCTCAGTCCGGAAGTTGAGACTGATAACGGATTGCTGCGGATAGAAACCCATACAAGGTTTTTCTGGCATTTCATTTACAAATTTACATGAATATATATATTTCGTACCTGAGGTGAGGATGGCATGCTTGTACTTCTGTTTATAAAATCATGAAATTGAAAAATGGACAGCATTGGAGACTAAACGCTCTTCATGATCCCCGATAGTGGGACACATGCAAATTGAGCTAATTAGCAGGAACCTAAGATAGGCATTTCCTTCGTTTGTTGACTATATCTGGTATCTCGATGAATGGACGAAACGAGAATTTATAAAGGCCTTCATATCTTATGCATAAGCCAATTGCAGTGCTACTTCATAGTACGTAGTTTGGCGTTTAGTAACGCTCAGGAAAAATACGTTGTTTTGTTGGAAGTATAATGAATCGAGCTAAATAATATAGATAACATTTATTTGCAACTGAAGGAAAAATGTACCGAACTCGTCATATAATGTTCATTGCCAACATTACTCGCAGTCTTGCAAATCGTCAGTTTGATGTTTACAGACTAGTCAACAGCCCTTTGATTTCAAACGTTGTATATTATACGACGCACCTACGATATATTGCGTATAAATGTGTACAAATAATAAGTACGATTTACAAACCTATAAATTTTCATGACAGATGACATGACACATTTATAACCCTATTGTATGCCTAACAATGATAAGACAAAAGGATTACTGTCACATTTGCATCATGCATCTCAATACAAAAAGGAATGCTTCATCAATATCTTCATTTTATGTGGAAAAGGCCAAAAAGGAAGTTGGTGATATTGAGAGAATGCTCTCAGCTATGCTACTATATTCCGTTGCTCGTAACAAACGACTTCATGCATGCTTGTTGGACGTTCATAAAATGCTGTGAATGAGAATGAGAACTGACTCTTGCATGTCACCTTTCACTTTTTGTTGTCAAACTCATCAGCTTTTGTATTCAGGTCACGACACATACCATCAAGTAATTCAATTGGGAGCCTTATGTTAAACTAAGAAAAAGAATGAAGAGAACCCTCAAGTGAATTAACAAAATTAACCACCCAGACTGAAAAGCCTAACTCTTGCCTGGGAGGAGTGAGAAACTTCAGAAAAGAAAAGGAACCCCGTTATTATGCTCAGGGCTGTGGCTCATTTTACTTTATTTTTGTTTAGTAGGAAATTTACATTAATGAACCAGTACACATTTTGAATGTGACCGATAATAAGCTTGTACATTCTGCTCGTGTGTCTTCATAGTGTATTTGATGGTAGCACTCCTCAGTCAAGAAGTTGTTGTGTTAAATAGGTGGAGAAATGTACATCAGTGCGAGTGCTCATTGAAATTTACTTTTACCTTAAAAACTTGTTGGATGTAGAATTTGTTTTGGAGAAACCAAAATTTGATTACTGCTTTAGATGTTCTCATGAATGTAAGTATGTCCTTGTTACGTACCCCATTTCAAATTTTAACTGATATGAGAGAAATAATTGAACGCGTGCAGTCTCCAGTTATTCCGTTCAATAAGAATTACGCAAAGACTTCCCATATTACCTTTAGTTGAAAGTAATGAGGAACTTTGGAACGAAGGTAGAAAAAACAAGTATGGCTCTCCCCTTGCCAATTTTACAGATTTGCGTTCGGAAATATTTTTATTCGAAAATGAAAAATACTATCGAAGCAGACAAACTTGCCAAAAACGATAAAACAAACACCCCACATTGCAACCCAGTTCTCAGATGAAGGATATCCTGAAGCAGAAAAGGGATGATGGCATCTAACATTGATTGGGGCACATTGACACAAACATGTGAAATAACATCAGGGATAATTAGAAGTTGTTAAGCTTACTCTCAGCCGACACCGACAAAAATCAAACATTTAGATGGAAATTAGATGGACGGTCATCAAACCAATAAATAAAGTCGTTAGTTACAGATGAATAATTGTATCAGTTTGGGCATATTTTTACATAACTTTTAATGAAAGCAAATGCAATAGTCAGCTTAATTACTATGCAACATACGCAATGCATGCGGATCCATAAATTAGTATTTTTACCTTCACACGCAATAGTGCTCGTTTTGGCTGTCCTTGAGCCTCATAGAATCACCACGCCGTGTGGCATTCAACATCTTTCCATATGAAAATGACCGTGGCAGGAATCACGGCCAACCAATAATATCTTTGAATAAAGTATTTTCATGAAATCTGAAGATGCTCTTACTTGCTAAATTTCCTAGTCAGTAATTAAGTAAGTCGTTTTTATTCTCAAGCTTAACAAAAGCAGAATGCCTAATTGCTTGTGTTCTAGCAGTTTGTTATTCTCGTGCGTTTCTTTCAAGGTCATAAAGCCTATAAAACTTTATAGCGGTAAGACATCAACAAAACTCATTCATCTCATAAAAACCGTCCACGAAAATCCAATCGTGCCAAACCCGTACGAATTGTTCCTCAGTTGCGTGTTATTATAAGATTTCTGATGCCTGAAATTGCATGTCTCAATAACCCCTTACCTCCAAAAATGGCCAAAAGACGACGCCTAGTTACAGTCATAGGCGCTTAAAAGTTCGACGGAACGGGTACCTCCAACTTGTTGACGCCTGACCTTTGAAACCGCAGCCGTTGGACTTTCTTCGCTTTTTTGGCGGAAAGTAGGCTGAGACTGCTGTCATCTGTTGAGCTATTTACGGCGATGCTCGGAGCTCTAGCCATATCATCAGCACTCCATTCTTCCAGCTTAAACGGTGACGTTTCCACACCTTGAAAAAGCCATGATAAGTGCGGGAGCTGGATCTCTGAACGCCTGCTTGCCGGCTGCCAAACGAATTATCACTACCTGCTATATGAGTTATTCTGTCTTCAAAACTCCC
>LJIJ01004839.1:0-13449 GCA_001718145.1 Orchesella cincta
TCCTATTCCAGATAACGGTACAGAAAGTACTGAAACAGAAAGTGGTTCCTCTTCATTGAGTAGAACTGCTACACATTTAAAAATGCGCAGATGATGAATATTTGAGTGAACAAATTGATTTTGAATTTGTTCCCGTTGTTCCGGAAAGTTTAAAGTATGAAATTATGAGTTATTTTCATGAACACACCTGAAAGTGGTCATTTTGGCATTTCCAAAACGCAAGATGCAATAAAACGTAGATTCTATTGGCATAATATGAATCGCGACATTGCAAGTTATGTCAGATCTTGTGATGTTTGTCAGAGATACAAGTCCGATAATATGAAAAGAAAAGGATTTTTAGGAGATGTTCCAGTGGCAAAATCAGTACAAGAAACTTTGTTTATTGATTTTATAGGTCCGTATACGGTTAGCAAGAAACGAAATCGATTTTGTTTAGTTGTAGTCGATCAACTAAGCTCATGGGTTGAACTTAAACCAATGTCTACAGCAACTTCAAGCAAAGTTGTGGATTTTTTAGAAGAAATATTTTGTAGATTTGGTGTTCCCAAGGTTATCATGTCTGACAATGCTCAAAACCTTGTTGGAAAACTATGAAGCATTTTTTGAAACAATGGGGCGTGAAACACGTCGTCACGAGTGCTTATCATCCGCAATCAAACAGAGCAGAACGCACAAACAAAGATTTAGTTCGCATGATTGCATCATTTTGTCAGGAGTCTCAGAAAGACTGGGATTTGCATTTGCAAAGTTTTGCGTTAGCGCTACGTTCACATGTAAACGTTAGGTCGTCATAGGCTCTTCCAATCGACAGATCTTTACAAGCTAATACGAGTGAAAATTATGACTTGGATGCACGTGAGTTGGCTAGTTGTTTACCCACAAAAATGAAGGAATTAATTCAGTACATCACTAAAAAATATTCACGAATCTCACCTCAAAAACAAGCACTACTATGATAAGAAACGAAGGGCATTACGAGTTTAATGTAGGAGATTTTGTTTTAGAACAAGCAGCTTTCAGCGTCGCAGGCGTTTCCAAAAAGTTTTTACAAATGGTTTGGCCATTTAAAATTGTACTTAAACTCCTGAACTTACGTACATGACATGCCAAAAGGTTTTCCAAACCGAAACGTTGATGATTTGACCATATTTAAAAAATCATCCAACCAATATTCAAATTCCAATGAAAAATTAGTTCTGGGTGAAGAGCCCGAATTCCAGTGAGAATGCAACTTCGTCCACGAAACCAATAGATTACCGCATTAAATCAAGCTATACAAAGAAAACGACCTAAAACCATGTATGTACCTTCATAATTGAATTGTAACTAATATTTGTGTTCTAATATCTATTTCAGATGGGGGAAACAAGTTGCATCTGCCTATATTGGCGGAGGCAAGGCCTAAAAGTTCTGGGCTCTTTCCTCATCTGCTCATCAATTTCGCGTCGAACTCAACTCTTCAGATGATACAAGATTCCAGCACCACCAACGCCCGGAAAAAGCACGAGACTTCAAGCTCGGAAAACGTCACATCATACCAATTTTGATATACCCAAGTGATAAAATTTTTATGTATGTAGATACTCTGAATGATTTGATTTTGGCTTGTGAAATTATGAAATGTAAGGTAGAAGTTACTTGTGATTTGGAAGGTGATTACAGATTTACGTATAACATGATAACTTCCTTATACAAATGTCGGTTGATACACATGATTTTGTGATTGATGCAATTAAGCTTTATGATTATTTAAAAGAACATTTAGAACCAATATTTATGGATACAAGAATTATTAAGATATTTTTTGGAACATGCGATTTACCGTGGCTGCAAAGGGATCATAATATTTTTGTAAACTCATTTCTTGATTCGCAGTACATTTACGATCAGTATAACGGCATAAAACAGTCCAGTTCATTTGTAAAAGTTGTTAAAGATTTTCTTAATATTCAGTTAGACAAAAAGTATCAAAGTTTTCCATGGCAGATGCGAAATGAGGAAGGTAAACTTCCTGCTGAAGCTATTAAATATGCAAGACAAGATTCACAGCTTTTATACGTAGTTTGGCAGTTAATGAAAATTCAATACCAAGAGTTCCTTCTAAATTCCTATGATTTGAGTCATGATATAAATGCTGTTTTGAAAAGATATCGATTTCCAAAACGTGTTGAGCCGAAGCAAAAATTCAATTCACTTCAGTTAGAACGAAAAGATTTGTCATTAACCATGAATATTTATTTATTGAACTTTATAAGTGGTCTGAGAGAACAGCAAAGTTACGAGATCTTCCAATACACAAGATTTTAATGATAGCGAACTTTGTACCATGTCCATTAATATGCCTAGTACTAGAGATGCTCTTGTAAGTATTGTTCCTACTAAGAAATTTTGGTTAAATCGAAATCCTATTGTTGCAGATAGTGTACTTGATGTAATAGCTAAGAACAAGAACTTATACATAATTACAAATGTCCAAATTCATTCTCAAAATGTAAAAAGATAGTAACAAGTTATGATTCAGATTCAGACTCAGCAGCAAGCGATGAAGAATGGTTTGACTTCACAAAACCGAAGTTCCGACACATTTGTCCCGTTCTCAAAACGTTGGTATGAATGTCGAAGAGACTTCACATAAAGTTGTAGAGATAAAAATAGTACCAGAGAGTTCACTTGCTAAAGATGATGAATTATTTGAAATACAATGTGAAATGGATAGTGAGATTATAAATCCAGAAGGTAGTATTTTCCCTGAATGTATGAATATTGATTCCAGTAGTAGTGAGGATGAAGATAATACAAATTTTGATGTCAATGAATTACCAAACTATTCCGACTTAAGTTTTGAGTCAATGAGCTCAATCCCTGATAATGAATTAGTGAAGAATTGGAACTATATTAGAAAACTAAATATGAATACTAATTGTAGAAATAGGTTAAGATTGAAGAAGCAGAGAGTTAAAGAGAGATTCATCAATGCGGAGCGTAAACTTGTAGGCCAGGGCCCGGTCATGCTAGTGAACACTCCAGCTCGAAAGTTAAGGCAGCGTCTACGCAAGAAAAAGAAACGTCAAGAGAAAGCAAAGGAAAGATCAGCAGCGTCAGCGTCTTCTTCTAAAGTTAGTCGTGGGGAGGGAGTGCGCAAGCGCAACAATTAAGCTTTCCAGGTCGTGGAGGGTGTAACGAGAACTTATACTTTATGTATTCTACGCTACGTTACTGCAGCTTGAGCTGCTAAAGTGTACTTACAATACCATTTATACATAAGGTTTACCCTAGATCTAAGCTTGACTTGTAGATATATTACGCGTGCTAGTCCTTAAAATAAAGTAATCTCTGTCCAGAAGCAGACAAGCTCGGTTGTCTCTCCTCCTCTCATTTCTCATCTAGTTTGTCATAAAGATAAGAAGACGCCATTTTAGGAAAACCATCCTCCTGCATAAGCATAGTCGAGAAGACCCTGAGGAGGCAACTGTGTTGTACCAATCCCCAGGATTTTCCGGGATCTGGATTCGGATTTTATTGAATATGGGCGGTATTTATATGGATTTTTTCGTCAGTGTTCTTGTTTTAACAAGATAATAGGCAAATGAGTTGAAAATATGAAGAAAGTTACTATTTTAAATGCATTTTTTATTGTTTTTAATACTATTATGAGTGCAGAAATGGAAGGAAATGGTTTTCCGAGAAAGGCAAAATTACTAAAACTTGGTTGGATCCAATAATCCGGATTTGGATTACGTAATCCAGAATCGCAAAATTCCAGAGCCTAAACGAATTTGTGTACCAGATTAATCCATAATCCAACAAAACTTTTGGACTCGTAATCCAAACTCGTAATCCCAATCCACTTTTTTTTAAAATGGTAATCCATATTCCCGTAATCCAACCCCTCAAATCTTGGGATTTCGGCGACTCTGAAGTATATACATATATGTATGATTATAATATAGTGCAATATCGTAAGATGATAAATAGTTTTCTGTTTTTTCGGTTGTGTTTTTTTGGCTATTTTTTACATCAAATGTGCCTATTGATCCAAAAAGTTTGTTGAGGAACATTAATTTTTAAATTTCGTGCGCATTACACAAATTTCCTACGTCGCATAGGAATTTGTTTATGTCCAATCGATCATTTATACTCTCGCGACTTTAGGAATTATTAATTTATGGTTTACATTACAGTGCACTGTTTCAAGCTGAGAACAGGGTATTATGATACAAGTGGGTCTAAAAATATTAACGTAATTCAACGTAATTGCAATGAAAAAGCAAATATTTATACAGATCGGGAATTTATATCCTGGAAATGCTGTTTTTTCACATATTTGAAAAACTTTTGTTTTGGTAGAGAATCAATAATAAAGTACTTAATCATAAAATGTGGGTCCAATTTTTTCCCCAGTACAATATTGATCCCGCTGTAAAAACTACAGCCAATTTCTTGGCAGTCGGTTACTTATTCCTAGACGCTGCCCATCGCGCATATATACATGTTTTTTCAGCGTTTCCGCAAGCCCTCAGCCGGCTTTGTTTGTCACGTTTGATGACTCTGTTATGACATATTAACATATTTTGAAGTTCTAGCAAACATCCATCATTAAAATCATACTTTGGTACTTTTTACGCCAAATTGGTTGTTAGTTTTGAAATTGGTCTCGCATTTTTATGAATTTTAAACGCTAATTTCCTGAATGTTCCATATAGGTTAAGAACGATTGTCTAAAAGTAGATTGTCTAAAAAATTGGAAATATTTAGATATTAAAATATGGATAAATCCATTTTTGACGGCACACGGATTTTGTGTCCAAATTTGTTAGTTTTTACGATTTTATAAACATATTTCATTTTTTGTCGCTTTCGACATATATTTATACTACAAAAGTTGCTTTATAAGCGCAACTTTTTAACAGCTCCCCTTACTACCTGTTCCTTATTACTGGAATTACAAATAATTGCTGTCTTAATTGCAAACACACATCTGCAAATTAAATTTTGAGCAGAAGTAGGCTAACTGTGATATTAACTGCGACGTCCAAAATCCTCAAAGGCGTTTGAGGACTCCAAGTAGTTGGACGTGCCCAAACTTGATTTGTATTCAGATTGCAAGATTTCAGGAATTTGGTCCACCAGTCCCTTTTTGGTCTTCTGAATCTTGGCGGCATGCGTTGCCATCCACAGAGCGTTTCCTTGATTCCTTGCACACAGCTGCCATCAACCCCAGCATGGCTACTACAATGATGAATATTGAATTTAAACCCACGGCAAGAAACATCATCATTGGCAACAGTGTTGGAATTCAGATCCATCTTTATATCGGCATTCAAGGAAAACGCGAGAACGCAACGGACCAGCAATAACAAAACTGTAGTGAACGACAAGCTCCTGATGGATCTTATTAAAAATGCTTGCCAACAGTTGAATTTTCACTGTAAAAGAAGCACTATCCAACCTGGGTGCTGATGTTCTCCAAAATCTAAAATGATTTTCAGTTTAGCCACTATCTATATTGTTAAGTTTTGCTTTTTCAATCTTACGTTTTCAGCAAGGATGGGCAAACATAAAAGTTATTTTAAATGCATTGTATTTAAAATAAGTTTTAAAATACTTTTTTTATTTAGTATTTTCCATTTTCTATTTGAGCAGGTGATTTTATTTAAAATACTTATTTATTTGGATCATGGTCACTATTTGTATTTAAAATAGAAAATACATTTTTTCAAGAATTTTAAAAAAAAGGATGTAATACTTACACGATTTCTGCATTTTTTTTTTGCAAAAGTGCAGTAGAAATAAGGCATAATACACTTATATTGTATGCATTTTCTGAGGAAAATATTACTTGGAATTCATTAGGTCGCTCAAAGTTCTTTTAGTTACACTTTGCATTGGGACGGGAACCCCCAAAGCAGACTGCACTTGCTGTGAAAACTGAAGGAACTTCCTTTAAATTTTTAAATTTCGGTGATCAGTTGCTTTCAATAAATGAACAATTTTCATCGCCTTTTTCAGGACTTGATTCCACTCAAAATTGAATTATAAATTGCAATGAATTTTGATATTTACCATTATGCCAACTCCGTTTTGTTATTGTTAGTTTCGATTTTTAGTGTCGTATTTGAACCTCGTTTAATGCTAATTGCACTGTTTTTAATCTGCATTTTAAAAATGACCAATTTAATATTTAAATACAAACTTATACATGAACATGAATAATTTTTCGTTTCGAGTATTTTGCATTTTTTAGGGATTTTATTGTTGAAATAAAGTATTTTATTTTGTTATTTTGGCGTCCTAGGGAGAAAGTATTTAAATAAATATTTATTTTTTGCGAGGTATTTGGACTATTTTGTATTTTATTTTGTATTTTGACTTGAGTTATTTTGCCCATCGCTGGTTTTCAGATGAATATCAGGTTTAATACGATCCCACTTGCATTGAGTATGCTTATACAGGATCGCTGTGCTGATTACATATTGCCAAAGTGCGTAGTTGGTTAACAAGATGAACCAATTTTTTGAGTAATTCCAAATTTGAGGAATATTATCATATTCCGCATTGAGACTCAGCTGGCACTCATTCTTAATCCAAAAAAGGAATGAAGAGGGGATGCATGGGTTCACCCAATTCATGCCAATATTGAAGCCAATCGGTGCGACAATACTGCATCCAAGTAATGAATATATAAATAAGTTTACAATTTTTTTAGTTAAAGTCGATCGTTCTTCATAAACAGGCAGTAGTTTCTGGTGTCCATTTATATATTCCACAAGTTCAGTTGATGAAATCCGATATTGATATCCGAACAGTGTCCAAGAAATTAAGTTGCCAATGACGAGCATGTCAATTATTTTCATTGTTGTACTACTTCCGTTCTCCATGTCCGTAAAGCACAGTTGTAAAATATTGCAAGCGTTATGACGATTTGCAGATTTCCAAAAAGCTGCATGAGACAATGAAACGGTGCGGGTTTCAGTTGTACGAGATTTTGACGTTCATTCCATTCTATGCCAACTCCACCGAGTTTGCTGGCAATTTTGAGCGATGTGAGAAAAGCTGGGTAATGGTGAAACATTTCGAAGCAAGCTTTTGGGAAAATTTAGTAAACGTTTTTGTAGTGAAATCTAAACAGCAACTAAACGTTTGAATCACAAAGCTTGGCTGTTATTTTCGGTTTGGAATTTCCAGGGGATGGTCCTTTGAGATAAATTGATAACACTGACATATTCCAAATTGGTTTTTGCTCTTACGAAACTTCATGAAGGCGAGAGGAAAAATTTAATGACAACGAATAACTGGATCTGAATGACTTCACAATAAATAATTTAAATCTATTTTGATGAATTCCTGTCAACTCATACGCAATTGAGGTTCTAAAACTTACGAAGGTTTGTCAGTTCCCCAAGGAACGAAGTTTTTTTTAAAGATTGATGAGTTGATAAAATTCCTAACCATGTTTGGAAAATGAGCCTTGCGTCATCATGCTCAGCCCAATCATGCTCACATGTCAAGTGTAATGTGGCTAGTAATTATAATTTGAAGATTTAATTTATTCGATTTTATAAATTGCCTTGACTCACGTTAAACATGTTTTAAAACGTGCGATGTAGAAATACGAAATATCGTCAAATATAGATACCTTTCTTTTCTACAGGATCTTTGTAAACGCAAACATCCAAACCTGTTCCTAATCCATAGTTTTATTAGTTTTGATTATAAATCATTGCTTCCATTTCATCATTGCAAGTTCCATATATTTCTGTGTAATAGGCCCATTTATTTTATACCATAAATACAGGACAATGAAATGTGTGTTATTACCCCCATCCAGCACTTAAATTTGACAATTTAACAAATAGTTTAACTAATATTTCGTTTATTTTTCATGACAATGATAATAATAGTATAATAAAAGCAGACAGTCAATTAGTAGTAAAATTGCAATTACTTATCAATGATATATAACGACAGAGGTAATTAACCTTGAGATCCTGTGCAGAAGCTTACTGTTGAATAACTATATACTGACAAATGAACGACTTAACTGTGATGTCTTACAATTTCCTGAAAAAGTAATTCCTCCTAGTTTGAAAAAATCAAAATGCGTACGAAAATTGGGTTTCTACTGTTTTTCTCATTGGAGTGAGTAAATTCAAGAACTTAGTCTATTAGCTATATCCAAAATTTGTACAATTTCTTTCAATTACAGGTACTTGTCCCATTCAGGTGCACTGCACCTTAAGGTCCCTGGGATTCCATTAAATCATGGTACGTTCGCTTTCCCGACGACAGCGATGGAGCTGAGAAAACTCAGAAAGAATTTGAGAAGCAGTGTGCTGAAAAAGCCAATGAAACCGTATTTAAACTTCTAACTGATTTATATTTTATGTTTGATATTTGAAATTATCTTAAGTTTATAATTTCTATAGAGAGGTCTTTGCTTCGATGAATGCATGTTACGAGAGAATTATTGGCTACTTATAGCGGATGATTCAGTTCAGTATGTGTAGATAGAGTAATGTACGTAGCAATGGACGTACGATCGCTGGCTTATAGTTCTTTAAAAGAAGTTAAAAGCATAAAAATTTGTGTGTACATATGCTGTATTATGGTAGATCGTAGATAATCAAGTAAATTTGCCTGAATTTACGAATTTATACACCTTATATAAATAGCGATGGATTCTGTTAAACAGCGCAAATTTATAACAAGTTGCGACAATTTCTACATACGCATGTTTCTTATTTTTTTCTGCGGGGATTTCTATTAAGCATCTGCACGTTTAAATGCATCCCATTTTCTTTAAGTGATTTATGGACAAATGGGCTGTATTTTTGCTTTGTCAATCACTTTAAACAATATTGCGACACATTTGCTACATAGCACATAGTCGTAGAATTTCCAAGTTTAGCTCATAGGCTTTTTTGGATATCAAATTTTTTGGACATTATTTGTACTTTAAAAGCAGTTTTATAAGTTGAAATATTGTGAGGAAGACGATGGCAATCTTGAAAGTTTAAAAAATTACTCCCCGACGGAACTAGTGGCTAGTTTTTGTCCGACGGATCATGGTTTCTGGGCAAAAATGTATATTTGTATTCGTACAAGTTTTTTGGACAAAGCCCCCCCTTAGGTTTCTTAAATCAAGTAAAACGGAGCTTCTTGGCTTCATTTTTCCACTTTGGCTGTGTTTAGACCGACCCTATGGCTGCTAGAAGAGTTAGCGAAAATACGAAAAATCTGCAGAGATTCAAGTTCGGAGAAATTTAAAACGTATTTTTAAAACTTTTCTTTACCTATTATCAATGCTCTTATGTAATAGCGTCGAAAAATTTACGAATAGGGGTTTTAAGAAAAATGCATGCTACAAAATTAATTTTTTAGTTTTGTTAAAATAATTTGTTTGACTTCCAGCCGCCATAGGGTCGGTCTAAACACAGCCCCGCTTAGCTGAGAGTGGCAAAATGAAGACAAGAAGCTCCGGTTTACTTGATTTACGAAACCTAAGGAGGGCTTTGTCCAAAAAACTTGTACGAATACAAATATACATTTTTGCCCCAGAAACATGATCCGTCGGACAAAACTTGCCACTAGCTCCGTCGGGGAGTAATTTTTTAAACTTTCAAGATTGCCGTCGACTTCCTCACAATATTTCAACTTATAAAACTACTTTTAAAGTACAGATAATGTCCCAAAAAATTTGATATCCAAAAAGGCCTATGAGCTAAACTGGGCCATTCTACGACTATGTGCATAGCTACATAATGTGGCAATATTTACTTTATGTTGAGACGGGAAAGTTTTAATTGGAAGTTTTGGTGTTTTGTATGAACAAGGAAGCACGCGTTATTTTACTTCGTAGTTTTTATCCTTCTTTTTAGGTTAGTCTAAAAATACTTATATTCAATTGTTGATTGCGATTTCCTTTTATATTTTTCTCTAGTTGTCCTGCAATTCGCGTTTCGAATGGAAACGTTCAATTCCATTCAGTGAATGTTGGGTTTTGGTAAAATTTATGAAGTTTTTTTAAAACAATGAGTTTTAAACAACATGAACGAAATCGATCACATATGTGCCACTTCGGAAACAAAAAATCTGCAAAATCATATAAATCTGATTCCTATTCATTACAATGCAACCTGACCTGATGTACGTAATAATGCAGGACACTTATCGTCGATAAGTTATCGACCATCAACCTGACAAATTGTGTCATTGTAATGGTGCACTTATATTCTAAACAGAACTAAATTCCGAATATCCAACAAACATATAATATTCGATATCGATAAAAAAATATTTTGTATTTCACGCGTTATGTGCCTGTAGGATATTAACCAGAAACTTAAATATGGATTTTTATTGGACCATCCTCCTTTGTCACGCTTCTATCACGCTATAACTAACTGACACACTATGTCGCGAGACGCCGCCCACATACGGCTGTGTCGGCATACTTATACCATAATATGCAGCCTCTTAGAGCTACATTTTTAATACCCACAGAAGGCTTCCATTTACTTAGCATTTGTGGTGGAAAATACTGGTTTGTCTACGGTTATGCGGTAAGCATGCAAAAAGTGTCTCGCAGTCCTAAACTGACACACCCCACCTTGTCAAACTGACCCTCCCACCTTCGAGCGTGACGTTTAATATGGATAACCCAATATCATAAAGGTCTTTGCCAAATTTACTAAATGTATAGATGCCACCATGATTTTTAAATATTAATGAGTTTGGCAGAAAAATCCTTGAATTTCCTACGTATATTGCTATATGAAATAGAACTTAAAAAGTAAGCATACCGCTGCCATAAACTTTATTATTTATCCATGCTCACGTAAGTGCTTTTCTTCTTTCTAGTGTACGAAGTAGCAAAGCCTGGTTAGCACGCAATCATGAGTAACTCCACGAGCTATATGAAATTTGTCTAACACCATAATTTTCTTTCAGTCCAATCGTACGCTTGTATTATAGGGCTGGCCAAGTTACGCATAAAAATTAGGATTATCGGTTGGGAGGGAAAACCGAGAAAATTGTAAAATTTTAAAGAATTTATTTTTTAAATTTTGCGACAATTTTTTTGAATTTTAAAAGTTCCTCGGTCTGCCCTCTTAAGAATGTTGTGTAGATTATGTGTTCAAAATTTCAGATCAATCAGGCATCTGGTCTCCGAAAATCCTCCTCCTTTCATGGGTAGACACGTGTTCAATTTCCCTATCACATTTGTCCCAGATTAGCCCAACCGATAATCTTATATTTTATGCATAACTTGACGAGCCCTTTAATACTAGGACTGAAAGAAAATTATGATGTCGAAACACTTTCATATAGCTCGTCGAGTTCCTCATAAAAATTTTAAGAGAAGCACGACAAGTAAGTTATTCCTTTACAGGTTTTTTGCTTAGTAAAATATAATTAGCTAATGTCTTTATAAACCTGTATAGCTTATACTTCATTTGCCATATCGAGACACGTCGCTGCGCAGTTTAAAAGAATAAGGCTGTCTTAAGATTACAATCAAGTAAAGCATTTAACTGTAAAATATAGCAACGAAAACTATGCATTCCCACGTTATTCTAGTTCTTGTTAGTGTTATTTCAGGAATAGCACAGTTTACAACATTAGATTTAAATAGTGAACTAAATTATTTTAAGGATTGTTCAATAAATATTATAATAAATAACATCAGGGTAAGTATATTTTTTAGTATTTAACTTCTCAATTTTAAGATTAAAATTTTTATGTATTTCTGAAAAATAAATGTTGAAGCGTACATGAAACGCCACAAAAAACTGCACAGCACTGATTATTTCTCTCTTCCAAAAACAAGTAAATATTTGTTTTTCCTTTAAGGAGCTGAACGCGACCAGCATTGAGGGTTCCTTTCAACTACTGCCCTTAAAATTTCCAGCTATACTCTCGAAATATCACTACCAAAAGACAACTGAGCCGGACTTAAGAACATCCTTTGAGTGTAATTTTGGTAAACAGTATGATATGCTACCTGGTCAGAGCGTCAACTTTCTACCCTCGAATCATTCAAAGCTAAGCTGCTTTGTTCAGGTATATGTTGACCCATTACCATGTAATTTTGGCGCCATTTGGCCATTGGCTTTTTATCGCAAACGCTGACAAACGCCTGAAAGATCCGTAATCGATCCACTTTACGATTACAGTAAAAAGCGCTTGTTTCTTGAAATGAGTACAAGGAGCATGTTCATACATGTCGAACACCATCGACCCGTAAACTATTACGTTTCTGGAATATATGGACGAACAATAAATGCCCTGGTTGATTGCATCTTGCACAAAAAAAAGTATTTCAGTGTGGCACCGCCAGCGAGATTGACGTTTGAGGTTGTCTACTTTTCAAGTGAACGTCGCTACACAATTTCAGGAATAAATTTACTTCGTTGTAGGAATCCACTGCTTGTGCTCCACACAGGCGCGAAGCTTTGTAAAAATAGTTTAAACTTTGGAAGATGTGTTGTATCATCCCAGTACATCATTAAAGGAATTTTTCCAGAAAGAATCCCATACAAACTTCCACATACTGCGTCTTTCGCAGATATGAAATTAACTACAGCAATTCCTTGTCAAAACCAAGTATTCATGGTTAAGGGGGAAGAAAAAAGGATTTTGGATCCTTGAGTTCACAGCGAATCAATGCCAATTTCAAGAACATAAACTTTGAATTATTGTCGGCAAAGCTGATGTGCCCGAATTGTACAATATTTGTTCACCAAGTTACGCCATCCAGTCTTCATGGCATTTTATCCCTGGAATTTGAAGTTAGAAATGAACCAGAACTCAATTCTTACTCACTTCCATTGACCACATTCACTTTGTAACATGTGCTCCTGTCAAAAACAAAAGTTTTCTAACAATGCTAGGCTACGTTTCAGCATTTGATGGAATAACGTGGTCATTGCTGTTAGTGTCGGCTATTCTTTCTGTTATTGTTTACAAATACCTAAAAATAGTAGAAAGCTGGCTGTACGGAGCATTCTTAGTGTATGCTATATTGCTTCGCCAAGGATTTCAAACGCAGACAGATGGAAGTGGTTGTCATGTGCATGGTTACTTGGATCTATTGTGCTGACATTTTACTACGAAGAAGACACGGTTGAAAAGACCAATGTGCCAATAGTCAAGAAAAATGTTGAATCCTTTGAAGAAATATTTAAACTCAACTTCAGCATTTACTCGCCAAACACATTCGCCCCTACTCTTCGAACTGTTGCTGAGCTTAAAAGTCAAAACGACGAGTTTGGAGCAAATGCATTCAGGTCATTTATGTTGCGAGGATTTGTAAGTTGGTATTTTATAAAAGTATTTTTATGTTTAGGTTCACTATTTTTTTAAAGAAATTCTAAACTGGTATGAGTTTACAAAAGTATTAAATATTCTCTAAAACAATTTCGGTTATTTTTCTTCTTCCAGTTT
>LJIJ01004840.1:0-13442 GCA_001718145.1 Orchesella cincta
CTTAATGCGAATGTTTTTAATTCATTTTATTGATAGACGCAGAAAATGAAATCAACAACAGTTTTGACTACTCAAAATTACTCTAAATGGGCTCGTAATGTTCATGAGTTTTCGGATATGGCGCTCTACTTCAATTATCAGCTCCGAAAACGATGAGTAGTTACATAATTTATGTAAACCCGTAGGTGCGTGACAGTATATATTAAATTCTGGAATGGGGAACTGTTATTACAACCCCTACAAAGTTGAAGTAATCAAGTATTATTTAATTTGACTTTTTTTTGCTGCTTCTGCTGACGATGTTTAGTGTGGAATTCCTTCAAAAGCGACAGCCCAGGTATCTGTTCCGGAATAATTTATATTATCTTGAACACGAGCAATGAAATATGTGCCAACAACTAGCTTATCCGATTTTTTAAAAAGAAATGGAGACCAGAACAATGTTCCTCGCCATCAAATTATCAAAATGTGAGTCAACTTTTTTACGAATTTATTGCGTAAGTGTAATGTGGTGCTCAGAATATACAAAACTTCATAATAATGTGAACATTATTTTCTAGTGCAGATCTGATGACCGACCCGTCCGTAGTAGCTGCAACTGGAATAATGATTCCAGCATGGGATTGCCAGGAACAGTATGAATGAGTTTCACAACTATACATTCATGTAACCCGATTCGGTTTTTTCACGTGTTCATCACTTTCTGTTTAAGAGAGATTGAACGTGCGAATCAAAGAAGGAAACAACAGACACAGGGCATAGAGTAGGAGCTTGCTACTGTGTAAAAATTGTGATTTACAACAAGTTAAATGGAATTAGCTACTAATCCAAAGTAGAGTGACACTTAATGATATTATTTGTTTATAATACTACATTATAAGTACATTCAAAATCTAGAGAATTATTCACACATTCTTCTTGATAGTGCATAATTAAGGCTTTTAGATTTTGATGGTTATATAAACATAATGTACTAAAATGAAAGCTGAAGTGGTAAGCGAATCGTTAAGTAAAACGTAAACGCTTAGGTTTTTTTAAATCAAAATGTATCACGGTGAATTTATATCAAAGTACACAAGACCTGGCTATGTTTGTAAACCTGTTTCGCCCCAATAGTCCTCAATTATGTTTTGAAACGATTTTCAATGTTATGCGGTGTTAAATTCGCAATACTAGTTTCTTTATACGTAATTATTTTTGTAGCATGGAAAAGTGTGGACAGGAAAATGCATTTCGAATAAGCTTATCAAAATTCTCTTAATTTGAAAATACCTGTAAGTACCTGCATAGTAGATAGATGTAAAACAGAGATGAACGGAAAAGTATAGAAAATGATGCCAGGAAAATGGTACATTGCCTGTGTCGCCTGTAATAACTGTAGTACTTTCAACGTAAAAATATGTATCACTTACACATCAAAGCATATAGTTGTGAGTGTTACTGTACACCGTTTGTTTGCAATGTACGCAAATAACCGTAACGTTTTTAATTTCAGAAGTTTGTATTTTGCAAATCCAAGGTCCCAGTTTTATGGAACATCAATGTTGCCATCTATTTTTTGTAACACGTTGAAATTTATCGGAAGTTTTTTTCTTCGATCTTTGTCTTGGTCCAGCAAAGCAGAACTGCTTAAATTTTTTATGATGGTACAAATCTAAGGTAGCCTACAATGTACACAAAAATAATGGATTTTACACAATTCAAATTCAGTAAGGTACCAATTTAATTATACAATATGCTACCCTTCTGTTTAATCAAATCCCACATGTAGATTAAATATATTAAGGCAACTGTAACAACCATTTAAAAAAATTTCAAATTACCTCTAACCGTTAATAACTAGAATGTTATAAATGATAACCAGTTATATATAACCATATTACACACATATATATGTGCGCATGCAAAAACTATGTAAATTAGATTACTTATACAAACCACAATAATTAGCTTGAAAAATTGTATAGTACACTGAAAACACCTTTAAACAAAGACACTTGTGACTCATAGACTGAAATTCACTAATTATTTTCTCAATAAGAGTATGCCTGTTTAACAAGTTCAAAAATTTATATAGTTCCAAGATTTAGCTATGTCAAGGTTATATATATTTATATTATCATTATATTTTTACAAGATTTATATATATCTAAGTCATAGTACAAAAAAGAGACAACAGCAAATGTAACAAAGCTAGGGAGTAATCTCGTTTTGTAGAATTGGTCTAGCTAAAACCTTCAGTAATCACTCGACACAGAACCTCACAACCTATGTTTTATCAATTCAAAATTGAGTACGAATGAGATTTAAAAACACTGATTGGACTTTTGGTTCTTGTTTTTTCAAAATGAAAACTTCAAGAACTAGGCAAGGACAAGAACTGTTTGAAAGTTAGTGTTTAAGTTGCAAACAGAATATTATAAAAGGTCATTTTTGAATAATTGCAGAAAGTACGATAGTTCTCTTGCTCGTAAATAGGACGCCGTAAAGGTATGACGGTAGTTTCCTAAATGTTTAGAAATCTCAACTTGGATTGCTTATAAGCAACGACTAGATATGATATTACCTCTCCTAAATCAGAGTAGTGGATGAGCATCCATTCGGAAGGTTATATTTCGACCCAGTATAACACAGGTGGTACACGGTTTGCGGAATGTATTTTGGTTGCTCTGAAGGTCCAATGTAAGGCTCCTCAATTGCACGATTTTACATATATGTCTTTCCTTGAATCGTACTGTATTGTTCTGAACGGATATTATTACTTAGGAAGTGTTGTAGCAAAATGTAGAGCAATTGCTCAATTTTTGTGTTGAATGTCTCTACGTTTAATTTTGAACATTATGTTTTCCCTGAAAATGAAACGTACCTTGGTTAAATGTATTTTTAAATTACATAATATGTCGTAGCCTATTTGACGACCTTTGATTTAATATAACTATATTTTTGATATTGTTTGCCAGCTTAGCACAGACGTTTCTACAAGCGTCGCTAGAAAAGAATTAATTAGTTTATAAGAATTTATGTTTTCTGAGATGATGGGGATGATTTATGAAAATTTATTTTTGCTATGAAGAAAAGTATCAATTGAAGTAACTCAGTACATAGAGATCACTGAAATCCTGTTGCTCCTGTATTCTGTTCAAGACGGACTAACGGCTGGCCTTTGGCATCTTGAAACTCAATAAATCAACTTAAGATTGAAAATTGTAAGTTGATTTATATAAATATTTTTTAACATTCAACCTAATGGTTATCAACAGTTTTATACTGACAAAGTGAAATTGCTAATTTATTTGGAATATCACTGTTCTGGTTTTAGGAAAGTCAAACTAAAGATGACATGCATGGAAAATCGTCCGAATCCTCAGCTTATCTCGCCCCAAATTTACCAGAAAAGAAGCCACTGCAGCCTCGTAGCATCACCATGAAGGACAGGCATTCAACACAGTGGGAAACATGCCACTGGCCGGCTATTTTTCGGAACTTCTGTCAATTAGACTTGAAATGTATTGATTATTTCAACGAAAAGTTATACTATTTTCGTCTCCTGTTTTTTGGGTTGGTAGTTTTACCTTGCGTGCAATGTAAGCAATCAGTGGGTTATTTTCAAAAATTTAATTAATATGTATTTTGTATAGCTAAATTTCAATTTTGAGCGCAATCAATATTGCAAATTATTTTGCGTTACACGTTGATTTTTTTACAAATTGAGAACACTGGAAGCTCCTGTGCAGTTTGGCCGTCTACTTCTTGCAGAATGTTTGTTTTTCAATGTTTCGTATTTTTCAAAATACCTTAGTTTAACATTTGTGATTCGGATTATTATTCATTTAAAGCTTTGACATTATTTTCATTACTTAATTATGTACTAACTACCGCAATCAGAGTATTTTTTACACATTTGAACTACAACATTGTGTTTTAACAGTTAAAATTAATATTGGTTTCGATAAAACTTGTCCTGCATTCAACAATTATATTTGTTTCTTCTCCTGACATTTGTAAAATGGGAATACTAGCTCAATTTTAAAACTTGGATTCTTTACCCATGTTTAGCTATAGGCAATCTTTTCTGCAATGTATGCAAGAGGATTCGTAATTGTTACTAAAATAATTTACCCCGTTCACTATAAGAGAGCAAAATTGGATAGATGCACCTAGAAATTATTTTATTATTCATTTTTTCTTGTTCGTTAGGCACAAGGCGGCTGTCCGTATGTGTACTAAAATATACTAAAATTTATATTTAATGTGTCAAAAAGTCATTGTTGAATTCAAATTTTGAAATGTATCAGTTTGAATAAAGCAGTTTCACAATTACACATTAAGAAAAATTGTTATCAAAATACCAACCCTATTATTTGCCTAGTTTTTCAAAATCCTGATTGATAAAGAACTTGCCATGTTAATAGTTGTAGGAACATTTGAAGAGTTTTCGTAGAATAAATGCGTTGTTAAAATCAAATTCTGAAAGGTATCAAATTGAAAACCGTGTGTACTTGCGGGCTAAGCTATTAGTGCACTTTTAATGTAACAAATGCCATATCTTTAAAACATGTACTAAATCACTGAATAATATGTAACTGATAGGTGTGTCATTTTTACGAACCCGTGAAATAAATGGTTATTTAATCGTCACATTGTTTTTAAATTGTTTAATATTTTGGAGTCGTTTCTATTTTGGTAACTTCCCAAAACGCATGAGAGGTGAAGTTCTTTTCTTGTAATTAAAATAAGGAAGGTAATTCCATAAACATAATAAAGTAGTAGGAATTCCTTACAAGCTTCATGCATACTTAATACGTCAAGTCAAATTTGCATACATAGGAAAGTAAAAAAGCAATAGTACTCTCCATGAAAGCAGATGTATTGTATGTGCAGACGCCAAATTAGCTTGACAAATGTGCGTTTAGACATGGAGTTATGTGAGACTTCATGATACAACATGCATGCATTTGTGTTTGAGGAAAGGACATTTTATTAGAAAGATGTTTTTGTGTGCTACACAGACGTAATGAGTAACGCGTTAGTTTCATCTGTTGTAGCCGCGTCACAAAACTTTCAATAAATTAGAAGAGGTCGTCAGGACTGAGGTAGGTTAGGTAAACCCGCATCAATATTTAGTAAAGCGTTACAACAGTGCTATTTCATAATTCTTTCTGTGGCCTTACATGAGGTGCGAGAAAAAAATGTTGATGAGATCCATCATGATGATTAAAAAATACTTACTTGATTTGTTACTGAAACAAAGCAATGTGTAAGGAAAGAGCTCCACGTTTTATAAACTTATTTCTATGGCAAGTTTGTTTGTTTCTCTGATTAAAAAACATTTCTTTGATTTAATACGAGTAATTCTTCTAGTTCATATTTTTTTAAATGGAATCGTCAGTAGTTTTGACTACCCATTCTTATTATAAATGTGCTCCTTATGTTCATGTGTTTTAGATATAGATATAGCGTTTTAATTCAATTATCAACTCCAAAATCGATTGATGGTGACATAATTAGTGTGAGCCTGTAAGTACGTGATAGTTAATATTAAATGCAGGGATTTGAGAATGATTATTACAAACCCCTAAAAAACCAGAGTAATCAAGTAATATTCAATTCGACTTTTTTTAGGTTTTGGTTGCTGCTTTTTCTGATGGCTTGGTGTGGAGTTCCAACAAAACGTGACAGTCGAAACATCATTATCTGCTCTGGAATGATTCATATGATCTTGAAGACGAGGAATTGAATCTGTGTCAGCAAACAGCATACTCTAATTTCATTTATTCAAAAGAGTAGAAGAGAGTTTTTTACATCAAATTATCCAAATGTGAGTCTTCAGTTTTTAAAGAAATTAGTGTGTAATAGTAATATGGTTTTAATAATATAAAAAACTTGTCGAACTTCATAATAATATGAAACATTTTCTAGTGCGGATCTGATGACCGGCCCTTCCATAGCAGCTGCTACTGGAATTATGATTCTAGCATGTGAATGCCTAAAGCAACTTGAGTGCATTCTGCGATAATTTAAGGAAACAAGAGAAACAGGAACGGAGGAGGAGAGGAGCTTGCTGACGTGTGAAAATTGTGATTTACAACACGTAAATTGGATATTGCTACAAATCCAGATTTTTGATGGCTTTATATAAACTGAATATACTAAAATGAAAGCTGAAGTGGTAAGCGAATCGTTAAGTTAAAACTTAAATGCTTCATGTTTTTTTCGAAAATCAAAATCAATCACTGTAAATTAATATTAAAGTACCACAGTGTCGCGTGATAATATTTTAATTTATTAATTAGTTTATAAGAATTTATGTTTTCTTCGATGGTGAGGATGATTTTGAAAGTTTATTTTTGCAATAAAGAATAGTATCAATTAAAGTAACTCCGATATCATGAAGATCACTTTAAGCTATTAATTGAAGAATTGAAATTTACAATTTATTGTAATAATTTTCTCACATATTTTTAACGCTACTTTTTAAATTGAATGACATTATTTGTATTGTACTGAGGAGCTTTTTTGAATACCGGAATGGTATTTCCAAACACCTCTTCTATTTCTTTTATATATTGAGCATATAATCTACAACAAAAGTTGTAAACTCTGACCTTTGTCACATTGCCCCAATATCTCCCTATATTGGGGATATGGGGCATTTTAAGCCAAAATAGGTACTTCGGTTAAAACGCTTTTGTGACCAAACGGAGTATCACAGAGACTTAATTCTTTTTTTGCTAGAAAGCCAAGAAAATTTCAAAGAAGGGGATTCTTTTACATTTGCAAACACCGCCCTCTGGCGTCGATGCAACCACTTCATAATAGGGCAGCGAAACGAAAATCTGTTAAAAATTCGTTTTTACCATTTTAGATTTTTCAGTGCATTTTAAACAAAACTGACACTTGAAATGATGTTAAAAAGTAAAAGGAAGGTTCCCCCATCATATGTAAGAGACGTCATTAGTATTGAAAAGCAGTAGGGTACCGCATATGTTGAGACATTCCATGCAAATACCGTCATTTGTTGGTACTGTAGTTCCCTGGTTAATGCTGCAAAACACAATGTTTAGTCAATTATACACTGTATTATAATGTTATAGTCGTTGTTTTTGCATAAAATAGCTATAAAAACACTATTTTATCCAAAAGCCAGTTCTTTTTCTAATTTCAATAATGACCCACATTATACGTTTTGGCATCGACGCCAGAGGGCGGGTTTGCAAATGTAAAAGAATCCCCTTCTTTGAAAATTTTCTTGCTTTCTAGCAAAAAAAGAATTAAGTCTCTGTGATACTCCGTTTGTTCACAAAAGCGTTTTAACCGAAGTACCTATTTTGGCTTAAAATGCCCCATATCCCCAATATAGGGAGGTATTGGGCAATGTGACACAGATCAGAGTTTACAACTTTTGTTGTAGATTATGTGCTCAATAAATAAAAGAAATAGAAGAGGTGTTTGGAAATACATTCCGGTATTCAAAAAAGCTCCTCACTGCTTATTAAAGTGGCATTAGAACATAATACTTTGAAACCTAAAAGAATGAAATAAACCAAATTGCGCAGAAAACTTAAAGCAAAGAAAGGCTATTTGTTACTCAGCTTGAAAAGGTGAATCTTTGTACCTTTTTCTTTCTGGTTTTACAACTTGCAAACAATTCTTATTCATCCAAAAGACGTGGTTTCATCACCCATCTAAACTTTGAGGTAGGGTGTTCAACTTCCTGTATTAATACGTATCTCCAGCCTTGATTTTCATTCATATTTGTTTTAAATATTATGCACCTGCATAGGAACTGACTTAATTCAATTAAGGTTGAGAAAATCCAGAGGAAGAACCGTATAAAACAAATGTACAACAAATTGAACGCTTGTGGTGATTTGAGACTTCATTATAAAGTACCCATTCATGTTAAATAACAAAATTATATTTTGGAAGAAAACGTGTTTCAGGTTTGCGGTTGAAAATTGTACATGTGCAATAACAAGGATGTAATTTAAGCATCGAGTTAGCTTTCATCCGTTCTACCAATGTTACAAACTTCTCTATCAATAAGAAAAAGTCGTCAACATTTAGGAGCATTGCACTTGGCTAATGCAATTCATTTTCAACAAAATATTGTACCAATTCGTTACGTAAGCGTTATGTGGACTTGAATGAGTTTTATCGTGATAGTGATAACTATCAATTACAACATGGTTGTTGCTGATACGAACCAAAGTGAAATGAAAGAGCTGCATTTAAAATGGCAACTCTCGCCATTTGATCGTTTTCCTTATTTCTGCAAAATGCTGATTGAAAAATACTTGACAGCTTCATTAGTTGATAGAATATTTCAATCCTATTCCACTTTATGTATTTTATTGTTCAACATGAGTGAAGATATAATGTATACGATGTACATGCAGACACACACTAGCCAGACACACGTACGTCTGCGTTTGGGGTGACGTGAGACGTCAATAATAAAATATGCATGCATGTGTGTTTGAGGAAGTAACATTTCAGAAAAACGTCTGGTGTCAGGTTTGTGGTTGGGCATTTATTTTTTCAATAACACGGATGTATTATGAATATCGAGTTAGTTTTCCTTTGTTCTAGCAATGTCACAAGCGTCTGAATATATAATAAAAAAGTCGTCAAGATTCAGCAGTGTTTTCATTTGCAAAAAGCAATTCATTGATTAGCAAAATATTGGATCAATCTCATATCCTTTCTTTTTTCGTAGCGTTATGTGGACTTCAAGATTACTCATTTCGATGAGTTTCATCGTGATAGTAATAACTATCAGTTACAACATGGTTGTTGCTGAAACAAACGTCAGTGAAAGGATCGAGCGGCATTCAAACAGGAACCACCCACGACTATCTGCCCAAGGTAACATTACATATTTTTTTTAGATTGAAAACATTGGCTTTAATTCCTGGGAACTTCTCCAGTGTATATTTGTTGTCCTATGGGACAAACTGTTATCGACCCAATTCAGGAGGACCATGTACTTTTGGCGCAGTTATCCTTGCGGATCCACAGAACCCAAGTCTTGGAATTTGCAAATGTAGACGTAGTAGGCACAGCCGTGAAGTGAATTGTGTTGGCTGCTCCGTTTTGCAAAACCGATGTCCTTCTAATCAAAAATGGAATACCACTTTGAAAAAATGCTTTCCAAAATCCGTCATTAAGACAGCCGTTCTTTGAGTTAGTTTTGGATTTTAATTCGAATGGTACATTTAAATTCAAAAACACTATTGAAATCCATTTTAATAAACTGATATAAGTCATCATTTGTTTATATATGTACATATGTTCATTCATTTTCAACCAATTAACAAAGCCGTTTAATATAAGTTAAAAAATAGTTAAAAAATTAAAACAAGCAATTCCTTTCGAGATAAACCGTATTCATTTCCTGAATTCATGAAATCTTTCACCCGCAAGTATCATTGCAAATATTAATTCGAACAGCCTTTTTACATATAAAATCATGCATAGGAGTTGTTCCTGTATATAAATGTAATATAAACTTCACTAGAATTTGTGTGGAACATCGTGTAATAATTTACAAACGTCACACTTGTCAATTGTTATGTAGCAATTTTGTTAATGAAATGGTTCTGTTTTTTGCATTTCAATTGCACCACATTCTAGGCGCTTGAAACGAAAGAAAACGATTATGTTTGAATCCACTTTTCATGCAACACAAACCAGGTACATATAAAAGTTTTGTAACAAATATTAAATGAGATGCGGCAGATACGGAGCCAGATTCCACTCATAAACAAAAATATTTTGGTCGTTGTGTTGTTGTATATGAATACAAGCTGCAGATGACGGGCTGTGTGTAAATATATCTTATTGTACCAAGCAGGTTGCAAGCGCCTGAACCATAATGATAACAATCATGTAATGTGAATACTGCACAATTTCCTTCAGTTTTTAAGTCACAGCCGTAACAGCCTCTCACAAAATTATAATGCTTTGAAAATATTTTTTTTCAAAATTTATCTTAAGCTCATTTTATGGCAATATGCGAGCCTACAGTTTACCAGCAGTGTGGTTAGTGCTGATAATTATCACTAGCGTCGAGACTTCCAATCTAGGGATTTGCAAAATCTCCCGGTAATACCGTAGAGACAATCGGGGCCAGTGGTAATTGCTATATCCCACCAAATCGATGTCGTCCTAATCAACAATGGAGCTTTCTTTTGAAAAAGTGCATTCCAAAAATCCAAACCGGAAATTTGTAGCGTCAGTGTTTTAATTTTAGGTTCTCGCTGTCACTGATCAATTATCTGAATGAATGTAAACAAATGTGCAAATTTTGGATGTCATTTTGCCGATTTTAGTTTACCTCAGCCAGTTCAAGGTACCATTTATTAGGCAATAGGACATCTAAATCATTCATCTTCATGTATAATTCTCATAGAATGTAGAGTACTTCAGTAAAAGCTTACTTTGCTTCCTGTCGTTCTTTTCACAAGTAAACAGTTTCAATAAGTTATAATCTATATAGGAAAAGCATCCAAAAGTCCACTGTACACAACTCAGCTACTCCTTTGACAGTTCTCAATACATATAAAAAGATCTGCAGTAAATGGGCTAGCTTCAAGCATGGTCTAGATATGAGAGAATAAAATGCAGTTTGACATCGAGTGAAAGATAAAAGTTCATATCAGATATCACGCAGAGCAGAGTGTGGATTTTGGTATATTTTCAACACTTGTGTATTGTGTATCCCTCTGTATTTATCTATCTGTAATTTAAGTCTTTGCAATTTAAAAAAAGACATTTTCTAAAGGGATTGAACGGTCATCTAAATGTGAAGCTGTAGCCGCAATTTTTAGCGTCAGTATTGAATTTAAATACAAGAGCGGTGCTGCTGAATCGTTTCATCTTGATGATTTGCAAATTAATAAATAATCACTAACAAGCAAATATAGCGTAGTGTAACTCACGGATTTTTCCAAAATGAGTTTAAATATGTTGAATCACATAAAAATAACTCACACAGAAAATATCAGCTGCTAAGATGACCATTTGTTCCCATACGGCCAGTTTGAATAAACCGGAAGTGCCTTTATAATGCATTGTTAAGGCACACGGCGTAGGTCAGCCAAAATATAAAATTTATGAAAATCACTCCATAATGCTTTCATGAGTTATAAAAACGGTTATGATGTTAGTTTTGCCCAGTTGCCACTTTGTATGATGAGAAATATCGAAATATAATAATTTTGGGAAACGTTACAAACGTTGGAGTATGGAAGCTATACATTCGTACTTGCTTTTAAGGACTTCATAAATAATAGTCCAATGCCGCATTTGGCAATAATTTCTTGAAATGTTTCAAGTTTGATTACATTTTAACCGTTTTTATAGCTCATGAAGGCATTATGGATTGATGTTCATCAATTTACATTTTGACTGACCTACGCCGTGTGCCTTAACAATGCATTATAAAGGCACTTCCGGTTTATTCAAACTGGCCGTACGGGAACAAATGGTCATCTTAGCAGCTGATATTTTCTGTGTGAGTTATTTTTATGTGATTCAACATATTTAAACTCATTTTGGAAAAATCCGTGAGTTACACTACGCTATGTTTGCTTGTAAATGCAATTGGATGAAATGATTTTAAGCCGTCACATTTTACATTGTTTTCACCATCATTGATCTTCATTCTGCTTGCAAAGTCATTCAGAACTTAATACATTTGATTTACAGAAAACATGCATCGAAATCATGTTAATGGAACATATAAGGGAACGTAGAATTAAAAAATGAGCTTTTTTGGCTTGCCTGCCACTACGACTTTCTCGTTGAACATTATTTGTGTGGTTAATCTGTTACAGATTAATTTTTAAATTGTCACGTCATCTTCAAAAATACGACAATCAAAAAATATGCTCGACACAATAATAAAACAGGTTCTATATGGCTGTTTGTCTGACAATAAAGCCCAAACGCTCAAGTATTAGTATTTTATCCAGCTTCACTTTCATGTGAAGAAGGATTAAGTTGTCCATTTACAGTGCTATGACAAAAGTATTGAGCCAAAGATCTCTCACAGTTACAGCACCAAAATTACTAGTAGCATAAAACTTTTTTCATTAAAGTTTCCTACGAGTTCCAAATTTAATGGGCTTTCTTATGTTATGCTTCTTAACTCCTTACTTCAACAATTTTTCACAGTACCAAAAATATACAGCGCCATCGAAAATTGGGTGGGCAAAAGTATTGATCCATTTTTAGTTTTCATAACATTTAGTGAGAGATTCTTTTGTGGTAATTATTATTTCAAGCATTCAGGGCATTGAAGACACCAAACCCTAGTGCTAAGTACCTGTTTTGACACCGCACACAAGTAGAACATGGGGGCTGAATGGCATGGCATATCAAACCATATTGAAACGTCTTTCAACTGAAGCCAACGTTTGAAATTAGATGGTTTGATGGGTTCATGAGTGGTACAAATTGACAGAAAAATCATAATAAAACAAATTCTTCGTACAGAACTACAATCCACTTGAAAGAGGGCTATCTTTTTGCGATATACATGGTTCTATACGATTGTATTTTGATTCTAACCCAACTACTAGTGTCAGTGAGTTGCTACGTGCACTTTGCATAGATAGACATTTTGCTCTGCTGCAGGTTCACTAAGGCTAAGATAAGTTCGTGCTCGGCTCAGACGAAAAGGGCCTTTATAGAGTTTCATTTAGACATAACAAATAATAATGCATTGTTCTTGACCCAGCACCTTTTTGCTGACTGTGCTCATTGCTAGAACATCTCTTAAGGTTATAAGCACATAATTTCATATTTGGAATCATGTTGATTAATGCATAATGGCACTCGCTCTTGTTCTGGACGGCCACTCTCCTCTTTAAATACACGCATATCACTTGCATATGCGATCAATTGTGACTCTTTGCTACTGCTAGTCGCTCTATGTGTGATAATGCTAGTTCTGTATTATTGTCCAAGTAAGTGTAACCCTTTATTGCATTGCAGAACATTGCATAAACATACCAATATACAGACAGAAATCTTTTAACAAAGTTTATTTATGTCAGTATTCCTGCCACCTACGAATGCCGAGAAGTACTGGTACCTCTTTCTCCATAGAATATTAAGATGCTTTCTGTCACTTGTGAACCCCCCCCATCAGTCATTCTCTGCATTATTGCCATCATACACTTACTTGGGATATTTTGACATCCCAAGTACAGAGAAATAAATATCAATGCAGTGAATGTGTATTAAAGGAATGGAAGGAGGAGCGTAGCTTACACTGGATAGATTTTTGTATAAGGAAGAGATACACCGGCACAAAAGGTTGCTGGATGCTCAAGGTCTTTCTTCACCAGCACGCTCTTGCCTTGCCTACCTACCTATGAAATGCAGTTATCAATCACTGACACTAGTAAGTTGTGCCCATCATACACTCATTT